>VOQJ01046431.1:0-22830 GCA_015052665.1 Apistogramma diplotaenia | reverse complement strand
AAATATAACCTTTTAATTTCTTTTTTCATTTTATATTTCCATGATGACAGGTGAGGCCGTGCCTCACCTGCCTCCTCTGACTGCACGTCACTGGTACTGGATTATTTGGTACTACAAGGTCTTTAAGATAAGATGGGGCCTCATTATTTAAGACCTTGTAGGCAAGGAGAAGAATTTAAATTTTATTCTGGATTTAACAGGGAGCCAGTGAATAGAAACTAATATGGGAGAAATGCATCTTATTTTCTCATCTTCAATGTAGTGAAAAATACAGGAACGTCATTGGTCAAATCCTCATCTTAATACAAAAAGCACAATGATTCCATCAGAAAATATTTAATTGTTGAAATAAAAACAAAACAAACAGGTTAAATACAAGCACTCTTAAATAATATGAAGCACCTATTCTATTTTAAATCTAGACTGCTCAAAATTTAAAGGAACACTTTGAAAACAAGATAACAATGGGAGGAAAAATATTCTGGTTATCTACACTGATATGGAACTGGGTACCGTAATGTGTTATGAATGAAAGGGTGTCACATGATTTGCTAAAAATTATGCATACTTCATGTCCTGGGAGATCTCCTGAAGCAGGGCATCATCGAGCTCCTGAACAGTCTGACATGCAACCTGGCAGTGTTGGGTGGCCCAAAACATAATGTCCCAGAGATGTTCTACTGGATTTTGGCCATGTGAGTTTTTGGGCCAATAAATGGTGTCAGTTCTCCAGGAACTGCCTGAATGAAGACAGGTATTGTTATACACCAGGAGGAATGCAAGATCCGCTGCTCCAGCATAGGGCCTGGCATTTCATCCTAATCCCTAACAGCAGTACAGGCTATAGAGGTCTGTGTGTGCCTCCATGGATGCCTCACCAGACCTGAACAACGTTAAATGCAGCATAATGTTCTCCATAGTTCCTCCAGATGGTTTCACATCTGTAGCATGTGCTCAGGTTCAACCTGCTCTCAAATGTGAAAAGCACAGGGCATCAACTCTGGTATTCTCTGGCAAATGCCAGTCAGGCTACATGGTGCCGGCACTGAACGCAGGGCCCACTAGAGGACATCGAGCCCTGAGACCTCCCACATCGAGTTGGTTTTTGATTGTTTGGTAAGGCATTCACACCAGTGGCCTGCTTGAGGTCATTTTATAGTGATATACTCTGATTAAAAAGTGTTCCTTGAAATTTTTCCAGCAATCCAGTTGATGTTCCTGCAAAGCACGAGTTCTTTAACTGTAATGGCCTGTCACCTCTCATTCTCAGTTATTTAGGTACAGAATAAATGGATGTAAAAGGTACCAATCAAAATGCTTGCAGCCCAACTCAAATGTCCTATAGCTGCTACAATTCAGTGGATTTCATCGAATAGCACCCATACAAGCTTAATGCTATATCCAAGTTTATTAGATCGAATACATTTCAAATCATTTCCCAATAAAAGTCTTTCAAACTTATAAAATAATTATGATTGTCCATCACTTTAAAAAAAAAAGCCAATATAAAAACTGAAATGGCAAAGAATATAAAATTTGTGCCACTACCAAAACCTTTGGCAACAATTGTGAAGAGAAACAAATCTGAAGATGATAAATCTATAAGATGAAAGAGCAGAAAGATCATAATTTTTTGAACACAGCATGAAACACAGCCACTGTTTTGTTCAGACTGAACTGCAGTGGACCCCCTGTTGTGAGCCATAAGGGAAAACAATGCACATAAGTCGTTAAAGGCTGTCAGTGACAATTTGGTGTATTTCTTGGTGAAATATTTACCATCATGCTTAAACTCACCCAGTGACATTTTGTGTTGTCATCTGAGCACTTTTTTTTTCCAAACTGAGCTCATTTCACACCTGACAAGTTACAGCAAATAAAGACTCTTGCTTTACAAGAAAATTTAATTAGATTTTTTTCACTGGTGCCAGGCCGTGGAGGTAAACCAATAAGTCACATAACCAGCCAAACTGACAAAGTTGAGGTGGTCTTGTTAGCTATATTTTACAGCTTTGCAAGGTGTGAAAAGAGAAACTGCAAAACATAAAATAGTTTGAGTTTTAATAAAATATGTTAGAGATTAGAGTAACAGCTTTCCAACTAATTTGTTTGGTAGTCTGGCCCTTTGAGTGGGGGTGGGGGTGGCGTTTAAACCAAAATAGTTTCACAAAAGACGAGTGGCTCTCATCAGATGGTGTACAGTTAAGATCAGGCCTACAATGAACAAAACAGAACCGCTTTCAACCTACGGACTAGTGAAAAGAATAGGCATAGTAATGCAGTATTTCTAGCATTGTAAAATTCATGTTATAAAAGTGCAATGATTCCTATGCTAATGCTCAGCTCATGTTCTGCTGTAGTCTTTGGTTTCTGTCCTCTTTGCATGTATGGACTGTGATTTTGACTTAGCATGTTTTCATGTTTCACTCTGTCTTGGATGGATTTAAATGGCCAACCTAAAAGAACTCAGGTCAGCTGATACTTCACAATGAAATGGCATTAAACAAGCACTGATCCATATATCCTCAAGTGTGAAAATGAGATTTGTGAGAGTAAAAATGATATTAAATCTTCAAAGAAATTGAACTTACTTAAACGTATCTGGCTATCTACAGAGGCTTTGCATGGTCCCGTCTTGATATATACACTTCCTGGCCAAAAGAAAAAGTCACCACCAAAAAAAAAGGTAATTTTGTTGGACCGCCTTTAGCTTTGATTACGGCATTCGCTGTGGCATTGTTTCGATAAGCTTCTGCAATGTCACCAGATTTACTTCCATCCAGTGTTGCATAAATTTTTCACCAAGATCTTGCAGTGACGATGGCAGATTCTGACCACCGAACAAAGCCTTCAACACATCCCAAAGATCCTTTTTTTCTGCTTAGCCTCACTGGTTAGTGGTTTTCTAAAGGCTACACAGGTGTTCAGTCCTAATCCCTGGAGTTCCCTTCGCATTGAGCGTATGGAAATGCTCTTACTATCACTATTAAACATAGCCCTGAGTGCTACTGTTGTTTTTCTTCAATTTAATTTCACCAAACATTTAAGTGACCGGCCACATTTCTTCCTTGAAGACGATGGGTCCCCACCATCCTTCCAGTTTGTAATAATGCGTTGGACAGTTCTTAACCCAATTGTAGTCGTTTCTTAGATGTTTTCTCTGCTTGATGCATTCCAATGATTTGACTCATCTGATACACACTGCCGTCTTTTCTATGACCACATGATGTGTCTTTTGACATGGCTGTTTAAAAAATGAGAAGCAACTCATTGCACCAGTTGGGGTTAAATAACTTGTTTCCAGCTGAAAGATAATCACCCAAGTAGTAATTATCTAATAGAAGGCTCGTATTTATTTGCTTAGTTAAATCCAGGTGGCGACTTTTTTTTTTGGCCAGGCAGTGTATCTGTAAATGCTAAGATTAACAATGACTGCGGTGATATTTCCTGTAATCCTTGGTAATGGGCTGTGATGGTTTCATTTAGTGGGGTTAGGTTAACTGGTCACTCTAAATTGCCCGTATGTGTGAATGTGAGGGTGAATGGTTGTCTGTTTCTCTGTGTTGGCCCTGCAACAGGCTGGCGACCTGTCCAGGCCCTATTTAATTTAGTTTCATTTAGTAAAGAATTTTAGAAGAGCTGATATTTGACCATGCAGTGCAGAATGTGGGATATGTGTGTTGCTTTAGGTTGTGGTTTTCTTATAGACTAGATTTGTTGCAGAGAGATATGGACTGAAGACTTCAGATTGACCTGAAGGTTACATAGTTTAGTTTGTGGTGTGTTACAATTAAATGTGATCTTCACTTGCAGAGGAATGTGGAATCTTAGTAATCAACATTTCCTACACAATCCGTGGATCATTATGGGAACAAGTTGGTGTATGGAGAGAGTTCGGATGTTGCTGTATCCTGTGTGGTCAGAGGAAGCTTTCTATGTTGGTGGAGGTCCTTCATAGCGGAGCATGATGTTGAAGGATCGGGCAAAGTTATTGGAGAGAGAGCAGCTGTTGCCTTCATCCATGAGAGGCAGCAGGAAGGCCAGGAGCAGCAGAGCGAGGAAGAGGAGCCAAAGAGGAAGTGCTAGGCGACACACCCGCTGCAGCAAACCAGATTTCTGCTGATGAACAAGTAATACAGGGTTAGTGGAAACTACATCAACCAAAAAGTGAGCTGATTAAAAAGCTAGTTTCTTTCAACAGCACAGGTGCACACTCAATAAGAGAAGCCTCAAGTATATGAATACAATAGAAAAGTGGAACATGTACATAAATTTTAACAGCTGAAGCCAGTAGATCATTTTCAGCTGTAGCCCCTTGAGACCGGTGCTAGCAGCCGGCGCCCCAGGTGAAAGCGTGCTTTTAAATGCCCATAGAATTTCAACCACATAAGATAGAGTAATAATTCTTTTTGCCAGAGGATTTACACTTACATATCATGCATTCAACACGCCCCAGAGTGCTGTATCGTTCCTTTAATGGGTTCGCAAATATCATGTGGAAAGCCCTAAAATCTCTCCATGCACTCCGCCGTGTGAATTAGCTATTAGCCATAGCTTTTCTGTAGCTAGCACAATATATACATACAGAAAACAGTTTTCAATTTCTTTGTGGGTTAGTGCACTTTTTAACTACCTTATGTTGTTACTATGGATTACCTTCATAGATATACTTACAATCAGGGTTCTGACAACAACAGCAGCAGCAGCCTGTCTCCAATACATCTGCACTATCTACTATTTGGCCTTCCCTGCATGGCTGGCCTTGGAACTGGCTCTCAATCTCTCCCTGGCGCACGTATACGAATGGACTTCACCCCACAGAACACCTGCCTTACCTGTCTTTGTTTGTACTTTAATCTTATGGATGGCTGCTCTGAGACGAGTCTTTTTTTTTCCTGAAAAGTCTCCTGAAAGTCTCTAATGATATTTTAATGTGTAGAGATGCAGGTGAACTTTCAGTCCTTGTTCTCTTAGAGCTTTCAGCTGCCTTTGATAACATTGATCATGGAATCTTAATTTAGAGACTCAGAACTTATGTGGGTATCTCTGGTTCAGGTCTTGACTGGTTCTCATCTTATCTCTCTCAGAGGAGCTTTTTAGTTGCATCTTCTAATTACATGTCCTCCTCTGCTTCCTTATTCTGTGGTGTGCCCCAAGGCTCGGTTCTGGGACCAATTCTGTTTGCTCTGTATATGTTCCCTCTTGGACACCTCCAGAAAAAATTCAAGGGTATTTCTTACCATTGTTACATAGATGATATTCAGTTGTACATGTCTTTTTAAATACCACAATGTGATCTGTTCTTCAAGACTACATTCATGCTATAAAGAACTGCATGGCAGCAAACTACAGTATCTATCCCTGAATACAAAGAAAACTGAAGTTCTGGTCCCTGGCAACTTTGTTCCCAACATAACCCAAAACCTTGGACCTCTATGATCTTCTGTTTGCCACACTACAAGAAATCTAGGTGTTCCTTTTGATCAGGCGTTCACTTTGAAGAAGCATGTTAATGGTCTTGTACAAACTTGTTTCTATCATCTGTGCAGCACTGCTCATCTTAAAAATATTGTATCTCAAAGCGAAATAGTTATACATCATCTCACTTTTACTACTGTAACCAGGTGTACCTGGTCTATCCAGCGTACTCCACCACCATCGGACCCAACTCACCATCAGATGGTGATCAGTTGACAAGTGATGAGTCTGGAGTCCAGCCCCTCTCCAGGATACTGGTTCAAGAGCCCAAGCCATGCGTTGAGGTGAGCCCGAATATATCTAGCCGGAACCTCTCAACCTCACGCACTAGCTCAGGCTCCTTCCCCACCAGAGAGGTTAGATTCCATGTCCCAATTTGTGCATTATCACGGTGGGTTGAATGAGCTGAACGTATTTGTCGAAAGCACGTTGCATAGTTAGCTAGCACTGACTGTGTGCTAGCTATTTTTGCTTGCAATTTTTGCAAAGGTAGGACCTGAATAGCACTGTGCCCACACACCCAGCGCTATTCAGGTCCGCAACGGTAGGACCCTGTGCTGAAACGGCCAGAGGAAGGACCTGCTGTGGGTCTGGGGATGTGGCCAGAGTAGGACTAGCATTAGGGGTGCTTGTGTTACATGCAGAGAAGCTAGTTGACAGAGTGTATGCTAATCGGACAGAGGAGGAGACGGAGCAGGTAACCCGCTCAGGGGGAGAGATTTCAGCACAGGCAGCGGGAGCTGTTGGGGCTATTCCAGGGCTAAACTTACTGAGAAGTGATACATGCTCATGATAAAAATAAGTAAAAGTATCAACATGAAAACAGAGTGTGACCCAGATAAAAAAAGAGCACAAAATGTGAGCTATTCAGTTGAACCTGCGTGCAGCGCAGAATCAGAATGTGAAAAAATGTTAAAGTGTGAGAAAATATAAACTATTGTAGGCGTAACTTGATGGGAGGACCTTTTGCTGCCCGCCGGCGGTATCAGAGGATTTGACTGGGTGGGCAAGAATCAAATTTGGGTGAGCTGAGCCCACCCTTATCCTATGCTACTGCCGGCCCCGTTCTATATAGTCATATATAGTCTTACTGTGATCATTCATTAGCTTTGAAAAAGAGAAAACTGTTAAAATAGGAAATCTGCAGAATTGCAAGATGAAAGCAAAACTCAGCTCACCCACACAGTGAGAAACATCACATACAGTGACTCAGCTCAGGCCCCTGCCTGATTTCTCTCAGACTTGTTATTCTATGAATCATGTTTACCACCTACATTCATCTTTCACCTTCTGAACATGTACCACCCAGCATCACTGGTGATAACTGAAACAACAGTTGCTTGCAAGGGTAAAATTCATTGAGCTCCACACTGTGGAATATCAGGAAACAGGTGGAAAATATTGAAGATGCTTCTGTATGACCTGTATCATATGTAAAACAAATATTTCCAAAAGTGCACCACTATTGCACTTCCTCAGGACTTTCAAATGTGTACTTTGCAAATAATTTGTACAATGAACTGAGGAATAAATTGAATGAAAGTTTAATAATGAACTTGAATTAGGTATTTGATGATGATGATTATGAGAGTAAACACAATGCCCAATGTTGTTTTGTGTGGGGCAGCATTGTGTTTTACATTTCTGAGTTTTAATTCACATTTGCACTCAATAAAAATATTTCTCAGTTCAACGATTACATGTATTATAGTTGCCAGTAACCATCATCTCAACTTTCTGAGATAGAAAGTACAACAGCAGCTGTTGTTTCAGGACCATCCTTGCAACATGTGGTTACTATTGTTAAAGAGGATGTTTTGGCCTACTCGTCTTTGAAATTTTTCAGTTTATTAAGGTTTGCAGTCATTCATTTCTGCACAGTCAGCCCCAACTGGTTGCAGCAGATGACCCTCACTGAGCCTGGTTCTGCTGGAGGTTTCTTCCTGTTATAGTAGGGATGCGCTGATCCGATATTCGATCCAATATTCGCAAATCCTGACCTAAATTACTGTATCGGGTATCGGGGTGTACCATCTTGTACTTGTGTGTTTAATGGCTGCTGACCAAACCAACTTAGAGCTGCCTTCTCTCCACCTACTGGAATAGAGTGGGGGATCAGGAGTTAGAAAAAAATCCCTCAGTTCTCCGTCGCTGTGACGGAAGTGGATCATCGCTAAATGTGTTTCTACGCCTCCACCGCTCTCTGCCGTGTTTGTGAGTTGTGCTCGCTGTGCTGAGGATTTTAGCTGTTATTTTTTTCTCTACTTCAGTTCCCAGAATGGATCGTTATGGACTGCTGGTTGTTAGTCTGCTCCGGCATTAGCATTATCGCTTGGTGGGATGGACCCCCTCCCCGTCAAAATATTCTTTATACTTTAATCCCTGATTAGTGGCTAAATATAGACCTGCAATAAAAACATTTAGGAGGATGCTTATATTTACAAAACATTACAACATTACGTTCACACAGTCCCCAGTTTTTCAACATAAACACCGAGAACACAACAGCAGATAGCAGCTGATTTACATTCACAAAACAGCTGCTATCTGCACAAGCGCAAAGACATGGAGCCATATAGTGAAGTCAGCTCAGGTAGAGCGAAAAAGCAGCTTTTTTTTCCTCTGTAACGACCATTACACCTTTACTTCATCAACCACCTGATCATCAGGTGAAGAAAATACAACTCTGTAAGTGCTCCATCCACCCTGTTTGTTTCACACAGTGAAATACTGCAGTATAAAAGTTAAAATATGCAGATGAACTGTTAATACAAAAAGTATTTCTTATCCAATTACTCAAATAATTGAAGGAATAATTGATAGAATACGCCATTAAAAATTCATCGATAGTTAGAGCCCTAATGAAATTTGCAAGATGCCATAAAGCTTCACCTTCTCACATAGAAACAGCAGGCTTCAGGTGATAGAGCGATTATTGTGTGGGGGACTGTTGACTTATGCAAAACGCATCCCGGCATTTAAAAAACATTTTTTTTTAAAAGATTGGATTTGTATCTGTATCAGCAGACATCGGAATGTAAAATATCAGTATTGGACATTTTAAAAGGTGGTATCGTGCCATCCCTAGCTAAAGGGAGCTTTTCCTTGGTCCGAACATTGACCAGGCTTTCATTGCAAATCAAGCGCAGTGGCTTAGAGTTCAGTCTCTGGGGTAAAATAAACATGTTCATCAGCTCAGGCAGGGTTAAAATGTCGACTTTCATAGTCAGTTTTACGTTTCTGACCTATCAGTGACATCTTTTTGCGACTGTCGTACTTGGATTGAGTATTCTGGGCTGGCGTTGCTACGATACTGGGAGCGCCAATTTTTAAAACTCATAGCAAATATGATTTAAATGCGTTTCTGCAGCCTATGTTGGGTCAGTCGAGGAGTGGGCCAGTCAAACAGGGTCCGAAGACCGGATGTGGCCCCCGGGCCGCTAATTGAATACCCCTGTTGTAAGTTCTTTACCTTACAATATAATGCACCTTGAGGTGACTGTTGTGATATGGTTCTGTATAAATAAAGTTGAATTGAATTGAATCTCTTATGGTTAAGCCAAAGCATTTCAATAGGGGTGAAATCTGGATTTTGATTAGGCCATTGCAGCTCCTTGATTCTTGTTTCAGCCATTCAGTTGACGATTTGCTCTTGTGTTTGGGATCATTGCCCAATTGCATGACCCAATTTTGGCCAAATTGCCTCATATTTAACTCTAGAATACTTTGGTATACAGAGGTTGGTTGACTCCCGACTATTCAGGTAATTCTAATTCAGGTACTGCAAATGCAAAACAAGTCCAAATCATCAGCCCTGCACCACCATGCCTGACGTTGGTATGCAGTGTTTGTTCTGATATGTGTTTGGTTTAAAACAAATGTGATGCTGCACATTATGGTCAAACATCTCCACTTTGGTCTTGTCTGAGGACACAGTTCCAGAAGTCTTGTGGGTTGTCCAGATGCAACTTTACAAGCCTTAGCTGTTCTGCCATGTGCTTTTAGAGAGAAGGTTTTCCTCCTGGTAACCCTTGCAAACAAGCCATACGTGTTCAGTTTTCTTGAGTCTTGAACCTTAACATTTGACGTGTTAACTGAGGCCGGAGAGTCTGAGATGCAACTTATGGCCTACAAAATAAATAAAAAAATGTCTGAGATATTTGGTGGTTCGATTTCTGGCTACTCCAGTCTGCATGCCAAAGTGGACAAGAAACTAAAACCAGATTTGCTCCCCATGCGTTCAGTGGAGTGTGAATGTTAGAAATAGATAGGAAGCACTTGGATGTAGAAAAAGTGTTTGTGAATTTGTGAGTGAATGGGTGAATGAGAAATGTTGTATAAAGTGCTTTGAGTGCTCAAGTAGAGTAGAAAAGTGCTATATAGTGGTAAATGGTAAGTAATGACTACATGGAAGTTTACCTTTAATTAATTATTTATGAAAAAAAGGCCAAACCTCATGATAATCACGTTTTTGAGACAAATTAATCTATCACAATATGTGGTATGAAATTAACTGGTTCTTTTCCCCAACTTAACTACTTCTTTTACACTGATTGTAGAGGATGTTTGCTGCTGTTATTTTAACATATTTGAACTCTACTCTTACCTTTTGAACAGGTGCTGTAATCGCTGCATCCTCCTGTGTGGCTCGGACTCTCTGAAGAGAAAAAAGTATGCCAATAATATTACAGTCTTGAATTACATAAAGTAAGAGCTGGATTAAAGGACAGAGTCATGTGAAATATAAACTAAACTCACACCACAATATGAAAGTTACAGATAACATTTTGCTGTGAAGTTGATGACCAGACTGTGGACTACTCTTTAAATCATATCATATACATATATTTGTATATACTGTAAATAGGCTTGTCTCAATACCTAGAAAACACTCAGTTTGAGAACAGATCATTTTATCATCATTATACAGTGAGGTAAAAATACTTTTTCACAGCACTATAGTGTACTCTACCGTAAACAACAAAATAAATGTGCAGGTAAGCTTTTCCTGTCATGGTAGCAGAAGTCTGAATTTTATTATATTGCCACCTTATGGTGAAAAAAACATTTAAAACGGCATGGAAAACAATGAACTTTACAAAATTAAGCTCAAACACATTTAGACTCCAGACAGTTGGTGTATATATGAAGAAACCAGTCAGTTCTGTTCTATGCCAGCGAGTCTTTTCTCTTTTTTTTTTTACGAAAACCAAACTCAAGAATGCATACTTAACCACCATAACGTCTACATCAAATTACAACCCATTAGAGTGAAAACAACAAACTACAAATGTTTGACATTTGTTTACAAGATATGTCTGTTTGCAATAAGTTTGCTTCAAGTCCCCTTGCAACACATTATTGGTCCTCCTCGCTCTTTGTGGCTAAATTGTGTGAAAGGCATTTGTGTTTGACACAACTTTAGTACAGGTTAAATGGATGTTCTGCATGGGCAAGACCCATTTAATACACATAAATTAGACTTCTTCATTCATATAGCAGAAGCAATTGAAATGAAATTGTCTCTGTAATGTTCAGAGGCCAACTTTTCTCTCACCTTGGCCCTGGCCCTTACATCTCTGACATCCTTCAGCTTAGACTTGTAGAGCATCCAGCGGTAGCGGAGTTCCTCCAGACCACCATCTTCTCCACTATCCTGACTGTCCTGGATCAACAGCGAGAACTGCTCTTGACCCCAGGACACTCCAGCTCTCAGGGCCTGCAATGGGATAGAGAGCTCGGTCACAGATCAACTAGCTTGGAGTAACTTATAAGTGCTGACTGACTGGCACTGTTCCACAGAAAACATGAACACAGTGGAGGCATACATGCCATTCATGCCGTTTGTTTTGCCAGTTCTGAGAAAAGCAATATTTGGAACTATGAAACTCAAATTTTAACCACAAGAGGGCAGCATAAGAGTGCCTTCAGCTTGCTCTGAAGCCCGACATAAAAAAAAAAATTACACACTTGACCTCTGAACTACTACTGTGTATGGGTATTCACAATCTAGCACCACAATCACATACACATAATGACACTCAGTGCTGACTCAAGGTTAACAGGAGCTTCTGCTAAAGCTCAATTATTATGTTAAATGTGGGCCTTCAGGTAAAACTGTCACTTTCACTTAAGGCAGCTGAGATGTGGAATTCTTTACCACAAAGTATTAGAGAGTGCAGTACTTTGAAATGCTTGAACGGCTATGATGCTTGTATTGATAATGAATATAGAAGGACTGGGATTCATGGTTGCCATTTTCTTGCACTGATAATGCAGATGGTGCCCTCTAGCTGAAATCTAATATTGTTTATTCTATCCTTTCTTCTTTTTTTTTTCTTGTTCTTTATCCTTTTAAAGTATTTTACTTTGGCTATGGTTTTGTTTGTCAGGTGTAGATGCTGCATTTGCTATGAAAACTATATTTTATTGTTCCTTACTATCAGGGCTCTATGCTCAGGGACTACCTGGATCTGGATCTACCTGATCTGGTACATGTATTGTACAATGTTGCTGTTAAATAAACTAATATGAATATAAATTTATGATATTTGGAACATTGAGACCAGGAGAACAACTCTAAAGGTATAAAGAAAAAAGAAAAAAAATGAATTTATTTCTATTTAGATTTCCTTTCATCCTTTAGCGGATACCCTTTTGCATTCTCTAAATAAGCAAATAAGCATGAATGAACAACAAAGTTATCATAGAAGTTTGGGTGTACATGTGTGCTGACAAAATCATAGCCAAAAGACAAAGTATTAATAACCTTAAAACATCACATCTGGCAAAGACACCACTGTTTACAAATGTTCATGCCTGAACAATCAGTAATCCAACAAGCTCACTTTAAAGCAAGCATGTTGAGCAAGTGCCCAGAGACATTCATTTCAATCACAGTCAAGGCAACCTCACAGTATTTCAAAGCTTTTGGTCCCGACTCTCTCCTCAGTTCCAGTTGGTCAGAGCACATGACTGCCCCTCCCTGAGCCTGGTTCTGCTGGAGGTTTCTTCCTGTTAAAAGAGAGTTTTTCCTTCCCACTGTTGCCAAGTGCTTGCTCATAGGGGGTTGTTTTGACTGTTGGGTTTTGTTCACAATTACTGTCTTTACCTTACAGTATAAAGCAACTTGAGGCAACTGATTGTTATGATCATTTACCTGTTTTATTTAACATTGTTTTACCTGGTGTCAAAATTGAAGTTACACCACCTCTTTCTGCTTGCCGTTGGTGAGTTTTTAGTCCTCTTATTATTAGGCATTTTTCTACTGGGAAATCAATTTCAGTTTCAGTTCCAATCATTTGGGGCAGCAGATAGAAAAGCCATCAGGCCATAATGAGTCTTGGTTCTCTTGGTCTTTAGCAAAACGTATTGTGAAGAGCGCATATTGTATTTAGTAATTGTGTTTGGATGCAATAATTGACACAACTATGATGGTAAGTGTCCTAGAATGGTTTTGTAAATGAGAGTGAACCAGTGAATATTGTGGCGAGTGTACAATGAAGTCAATTGACCTGAGAGTAGAGATGACAGTGGGGAGTTAAAAATAGGAGCATTTGTAATAAAACTTATTGCAGAGTGATATATAGTATCTAACTTGGCAAGAGAATTTTTAGATGCATGTCTGTATAAAATGTCATCATAATCAAATAGAGGAAGAATGGTTTTCTCAACAATTGCACATTTTGCAGTCATAGTGAAAGACGTGCGATTTCGAAACAAAAAAACAACAACCCTGGATTGTAGTCTTAATATGGTGAGAAAAAGACAAAGCGGGGTCTGTTTTGAATCATGTATAATTTTCTTTCCACTTCACAACTTATAGCACTTTGTGTTGGTCTTTCACATTAAATTCCAGTGAAATATATTTATGTTTTTAGTTGTAATGTGACAAAATATGGAATACTTTTGCAAGCCACTGTACCAAGATATTTGTAAACTGCTGCTAGTTCTATAGTGTTCCCATCTGCTGTGACAGTCTTTATTGGGAGAAGAGGCCGCATTTTCATGTCCAAAATAAAGAATATTGTCATCTGCATAAAGGTGGACCGATGCCCCTTCAACTACTTGTGGAATTTCGTTAATAAAAAAAGAAAAGAAAAAAGAGTTGGACCTAAAACTGAGCCCTGGGGTACCCCTGTGAGAACTGGAAGTGGCTGAGAAACATGAGAGTTAATTTTTAGTTTTTGGGTCCTATTAGATAAATAACTGGAGAATCATTCAGGTGACTGGCCTGAGATTCCAATATAGGTTAATCTTTGTAATAAGAGTGAGTGGTTGACAGAGTTGAATGCTTTGGCTAGATCAAAAAAATGGCAGCACAGTGTTCCTTAATGTCTCGAGCGGATTACTGCCAATTTAAACTTTGATACAGAACATCTATATTTTTCTTTGGAAGCATCTTGCAAATGCATTTTGGCCCCCATAAAAATTATGCAGCCTAAAAGATCAAACATGAATGTTGCAGAGGCAAACAGAAAACGCTATGTAAACCCTTCATTTCAGATTCTTAAGAACTGCTGGCATCTCTACCTGTCGAGGCTGCCAAAAAAAAAAGTATGTTGGTTAGATTTTTTCAAAGTTTTGTTTATACCAGTGGGTGAAAAACAAGCACCACTAAAGAAGGTTACCATCAGAAATGTCAGAACCCCATAGCTGGACAAAGAACTAAAAGAGATACCACCCATTGTCATACTCCATAAGGATCAAATATATTTTGGTGTTGGGTGCATGTCACTGGCTCTGTTTCTTACTTTACAGGATTTTGACCCTTTAATGTTCAGCATTCTGGATCATCACATACAGAATCTTCCTTCAATTATGAACAAGCTTTGCTAGACAAAACTTATGGTCATGTTGCAAACTAATTCTTTTTAGAGGATTCTGACGTATCCCCCATTTTTGGGTGGAGGGGAGTGGTGGCCTAGAGCAGGGGTTGGCAACCCATAACACTCAAAGAGCAAGTTGGACCAGATTTCCACGGAGAAGAAAACACTAAGAGTCGCAAATGCATCAACAACAAAAAAATAAAAAAAAAATGAAAACAGCAAATACTTCCGGTTTACGCGAGTGACGCATATATTGAGAGCCGCTGTGTAAAG
Organism: Apistogramma diplotaenia; assembly: GCA_015052665.1. Classification (NCBI taxonomy): domain Eukaryota; kingdom Metazoa; phylum Chordata; class Actinopteri; order Cichliformes; family Cichlidae; genus Apistogramma; species Apistogramma diplotaenia. The sequence goes on along the minus strand of VOQJ01046431.1, from coordinate 8,251 downwards.
ATGAAAGAGCCGCATGTGGCTCTGGAGCCGTGTGTTGTCGACCCCTGGCCTATAGGATAAATAGAGGGTTTATCACTGAAAGGACCCTAGTTTGAATCCTCGGACTGGCATCACTGGGGGCCCCTGAGCAAGGTCCTTACCCCCAGGTTGCTCCCCGGGTGCTCCTCAGCTGCCCCCTCCTCCACGTTGTGCTGTGTGTACTCCATGTATGACGGGTTAAATGCAGAGACAGAATTTCACTGCATGTATGTGTATGTGACAAATAAATCTGTTCTTCTTCCCATTAGTGGGCAAGGTAATAAGCCTTAAGAGGTTTTCTAGCTCGGTGTTTAAAATAGTTGCTAGTGTAATTTCTCCTAAGTTGTACAGTATAGTCTGATGATGTGAGGGACAAAGGAGTTTGTCAGTCTATTAGCTCTACACTTAGGGAAGAGCAGTCTGTCAGTGAACAGCCTAACGTGTAGTACGCACTGGCCTAACATTCGGTGAAAACCACCAGTCTTGGCATTTTCCTCTGTAACAAAGACTCAGTTTTAATGTTCAAAAGAACTCACCTTGAGTGTGTCATGCTTGATATTAACTTCTTTGGAACTATGTGCTGATTCTTTGGAGCTGAGAATCTCTGAGAGGATTTCATTCTGTTGGAACAACCAAGCCTCAAACTCCTTTCTCCTGGATTCACTGTGTCCTTGGCTCCCCTGGAAAAACCCCAAACAAGTAATCAAACACTTACATTCATTAAATTCACAATAAAACACCTTCTCAAAAAGAAAACCCATCTCCACCCAGGTGACTCATTTACTAAAGTTTCAAAAACAATCTGGACACTGGATAACTGTCTCATGGGCATTGACTTAGTTTCTGTTTTTACAGATAAACACTACACTGATATACAGGTTTCAGACAAAAACTTGTCAATAAAGGTTCTCAATTTCATCCATCCATCCATCCATCCATCCATCCATCCATTCTCTTCCGCTTATCTGGAGCCGGGTCGCGGGGGGCAGGAGCCGAAGCAGAGAAGCCCAGACCTCCCTCTCCCCAGCCACCTCCACTAGCTCATGGGGAGGGACTCCAAGGCGTTTTCCAAGTTTTAAATATCCAATAAATTTCGTTCCACTTCACGATTGTGTCTCACTTGTTGTTGATTCTTCACAAAAAAATTACAATTTTATATCTTTATGTTTGAAGCCTGAAATGTGGCAAAAGGTTGAAAAGTTAAAGTGGGCCGAATACTTTCACAAGGCACTGAACTTAGCAGCCACATGCAATGTAGGCTCCGGATAGAAACCATATTATTTATCTGGTGCAGGTCTAGAATTTTGTTTCTGGTGTCCTTCAACAGCTCTTTGGTCTTCACCATATTGGAATTTGGAGTGTGACTATTTGAGGTTGTGGGGAGGTGTCTTTTATACTGTTAACGAGTTCAAACAGGTGGCATTAATACAGGTAATAAGTGGAGGACAGAGGAGCCTCTTAAAGAAGAAGCTACAGGTTTGTGACAGCCAGAAATCTTGCTTGTTTGTAGGTGACCAAATACTTCCAAATACTTATTTTACACCCTTATTTGCAAATAAATTCTTTTTAATTTTCAAACAATGTGATTTTCTGAATTTTTTTTTCTCATTTTGTCTCTCATAGTTGAGGTCTACCTATGATGTTAATTACAGGCCTCTTTTTAAGTGGGAGAACTTGCACAATTGGTGACTGACTAAATACTTTTTTCCCCCACTGTATGTACAGACTGTGGTTAACCCTATAACACTGGGCAACTGCCGCTGAGGCGCCTGTTAAACGGCTGGTTAACACCGAGCATATCATCGTTGAGACATCTAATCAAACGAAATTTGAATTATTGTAATTATTGCAAAAATTCAAATGGTCTCTGAAAGCTGAGGAATTGTGCTTTACCCACAACATAAAGTTATTATGGTACTTGTTGCCAGAAGTACACGATCAGCCGCACTTTTTTGGATTGGGTCTGGACCAGCTTGGCCAATCACTGATTGTACTAATGGTTCAGCACAAACAATTTTTTTTCTCATGACATAGGTGAGAAACTTAGAACTACTAGTTTGTGGCTTTGAATTTATTAATTAAAAATCAACTATTTCAAGTATTAGACCAGTTAGTGGTGATTTTGGTTATTTAGTTATGGAACATCTAAGATTAAATAGATTAATTGTGTTCAGTGATATTTGGTTCTCAACTAACACAGCATACCATAACATATGAGTAATTATCTGGGACATTGCTATAAATCTGGTTGGTAGAAAATAACAACCACTGACTTGTTCACTGCTCTACAAATTACCTAAAAATATGAACACCATTTTTTTAAGATTGAAAAGAACAGTACCGCTGAATACTGAAGTGATCTTCCTGATGGTTTCGTGGCAGAGGACCTTCTGAATTCTTCACCTCCTTCTGCTGAGCTGAGGCCTCCTCCTGCTGAGCTGAGGCCTCCTCCTAGATCCATGCTGTCTTCTCCAGAGCAAATTCTTCCCTCCCGAGCACAGCTGGCACGTGTGTGTAATGCTTCTTCATCTTTGTCTGCAGTCCAGACATTGCTCTTACCCCCTGTTGACTTGCTAGTGTCCAGGCTTCGAGTAATAGAGTCTTCGGAGACTTCCTGGCAGTCAGAGAATTCCAGTTCATGTCCTTTGAAGGACACCTCACTTTCCTTGACTGTTCTTGATGAAATGAGATGTTTAACTGGTCCAGCCAATATAGGGTAACCTTCACCTTGACCCTGGATCCACCCTGCCTCCTCTCCTATAACTCCCTCCATGTTTTGTCCATACACAGAGTCAGACTTTACCTGGTGTTTGCAGCTGTTCAGCAACCTGATTGATAAATAAAGAGAGGTAATATGATGTCTTAACTTACCAGTGATAGGTCTAATGTAAAACAAGCTAGTCTTTCTAGTCTTTCTTGGTTGCAGACAAAAGTCGGTCCAAAATGTAGCTTAAAGCTGTGAGAGGACCTTGACAAACCTTGTCAAACCTGAGCGACTGAGATTATACAGTACAGCATTTGCATTCTTGGTTGGTCTAATAATTAATTAAAAACCACATTTTTAAAAAAGTTCATCACAGTGGGCCAAACCATTAATCTCACACATTTAGAGCATTATTAAACACAAGCTATCAATGCAGGTAGCAAACCTTTGAGCAGATTAACTCCTACATCCAAGTAACATGGAAAAGCATGGCTTTAAGCATGCTATATCCTACAAGCATAGACACTCATCTCCTCAGTTACCAAAATTTATCTTTGACAAATTACAATATTATCTTTGTCTCTTTTCAAGTTAAACGAAGGGTTTACATAAAGTTTTCTAATATATATATATATATAATACATAACTAGTTTTTCAAAATTATGTTATAGGACTGGTTTGTTGACTACAAATCAAGCTTACACTTAAAAAAATTGAAAACTTGTAAAATCAAAGTCTAGCAGGAAAATAAGCTGAGATTAGCACTATGACTCACCAATGCAACATACTAAGTGGGGGAACGGTGGGTCAAAGTACTGTTACAGTAAAATCAGTGAACAGGTGTGTGAAGTTTGAGAGGTCTCAGTTGAACACTATGCATCTATGGCAGGAATAAGAATAACCTAGGTGAGATTGCTTTCGAGTTGGGTACCTGCGCAGATTAAGATTCATTTCACACAGGGCCGACCATGAGTCTTTAAGGCTCTTCATGTCTCGGAGAATATGGACCTGTCCCTCCTCAGAAGTCTTCTTTAAAACTTCGTGACTCTGAACATCAACCTGTTGCAGATGGAGCTCTTTCTCTGGGAACTCTCCCAATGCTCTCTGTCAAAAGAAGCAAAGGTGAAAATGATAATGTCCAACACAGTTAACACGGTCAACCAGCCGTGCCACAACCCATTTAGCCTGCCAGTTTTCTTATCTCTTTATAGTAAGGTTCTGATTTTGGTGGATAGTAAATCCCCCTTCTTAAAAACTGATTGATCCTATTTTTTTTATTTCTTTTTATAAAAGGGATAAAGGTAGATTTTTCTAATCTGAGCTGTATTGTTTTGAACTTGTCCCAAAAATATACATATCAAACTAAAACTATTAAATATAGATATTAAACTCTTAAAAACAAACAAAACAAAAAACACTCAGCACAAGGGCTGACACACACAGACACAAACCCACCCACCTCAGCTTCCTGCTGGCGGCCCTCTATGCTCCACTGTCCTGAGGGACTGTGGAAGGACATCAGCTTTTGCTTCATGATGATTATCCACTTCTCAATGTTAAGCAGGCTGTCGTGGAAGTTCTCATGTTGTAAAATGCTCTCCTCACTCTGATGCACTTTTGTCTGCATATAAAAGAAAAGGATCAACTCAACAATCTTTGTCAGGAAAAAACAACTACCATATTTTTCAGACTATAATTCCCTCTGGAGTATAGGTCTCACCAGCCAAAAAAAAAAAGTATAATAAAGAAGAAAACACTATATTTAAGTCACACCGGACTATAAGTCCGCACTTTGGGAAAATTTATTTGATAAAATCCGAGACCAAAAACAGACATTTCATCTTGAAAGGCAATTTAAAATAATAATAATTAGAGAACAACAGGGCGAATAGGCTAACATAACACATTCAGTTACATGATGCATAGACAACGAACTGAGTACGTGCCATTAATGATATTTTATCAGGCGGCATTCCCCCTTCCTAGAGGTTTGCCTCTATCAGCTTGCTTTTGAAGAAAGGCAAGGAGCCTTTAGGTTGTACATCCTACAGACCTATCAGTCTCCTCAATGTTGACTACAAAATTGTTGCGAAGGTGCTGGCATGGAGACTAGAAAGTTTCTCCCGAAATTAATAAATCCAGACCAGACGGGCTTTGTCAAATCAAGATATGGGACAGATAATGTTCGTCGTGCTCTCAATGTCGTTCACTATTTTAACAATCATAAAGATCCTGGTCTGATAATTTCCCTTGATGCAGAAAATGCTTTTCATCGGGTGGAATGGCCCTTTTTATTCTTAGTTTTACAGAAATTCAGCCTTGGTACAAATTTAATCAATATGATTAAAGCCTTCTACTCCGATCCAATAGCCACAGTAAATACAAATGGTTATGTTGTCAGAGAGTTTCCCAGTGCAAAGGGGCTGCATACAAGGGTGCCCTTTGTCACCTCTATTGTTTACATTGTTCATTGAACCCTTAGCTGAGATCTTTAGATTTAACCCTGACATATCTGGAATCAGGATAGGTGAACATCATGTTGTTTCTCTTTTTGTGGATGACGTTCTTTTATTTTGAAAAACCCAGATAAATCAGTCCTGTTGCTGTTCATGCGCATGAATACAAGCCTGCCTGCTTCCAAGATAAAAGATATTAAACTCTTGAGGTGGTGGTATGTACTTATTTTGTTATTCAACATAATCACATTACCTGGAGGTCACAATATGCAAAATAATCTAATTCTTGCAGTAGTAAAGTATCTTGTTCCAGAGGCATTTGGGGAGTGAGTGGGCTATTCACACTTCCAATCTGAATGTCTTCTTACCTTAACTGCAGTGTGAAGCTGTTTCCATTCATCATAGAGTTTCTCAAACTGAATCCTGTTGGCCTGAGTGGAGGAGACCAGAGTCTCTAGTGCAGTAATCTGGGCTTCACATTCCTCTATGTCCTTCAGGATGACCTGAAGACACAAAAAGACATAATGTGCAGACATCCCAAAAAACACAACGTACAACAGTGATTTGGTGTAAATTTGTTGTCCAAGCAAGTGATTAGACCAGGGGTGTTGAGTTTCACTAAGGGTCACACTGCGTCAGATATAAACACTTCACTCTCAGACTACTGGCTTACTTGTGGTTCCTAGGATACTTAGAAACCACAATTAAGCCAACCTAGTGTGATGGGGGGGTGGGTTCCATCATGCACTGAAAATTTCTTTTCATTCACCTCTTTTTACTCTATTCATACCCCACTATGCATTTTATCAGTTGTTGTTATTAATCTCTGGCTCTTTTCCACAGTGTGTCTTTTGTCCAGTTTTTCCCCTCAGCCCCAACCAGTTGAGGCATATGACTGCCCCTCCCTGAGCCTGGTTCTGCTGGAGGTTTCTTCCTGTTAATGGCATCCTACACTGAGGAATGGTGAGGAAAATGAGTGATAGAAAATGTAAAGCATGAAAAATGTCTGCAGTCTGCCACACAATGCGTTTCCGCTTCTCCGGCAAACTGTAATCCCCTGATTTAGAGCAGTGCTTGTACCGGTTTACACTAGGTGCCACTGCGGCTATCATTCAGTGTCATATGGGTATGAAATATCATGTTGATGTGTTCAGGGTTGGGCCATTATCACACATGTGAAGATTGAGGGCAGTGGGAGAATGTATATGACATTGAGAGACCATTTAAATGTCACGGCGAAGGATCAAACACCACTGTTTAGAGCAGGTCCTTGAGATGCTCACAGTTCAAAAATGATTTTGATAGGAGTAACGGTTCTTGATTTAGAAGCAGTTGTTTGGAAGGTGCGCTGAGGCAAATTTAACAGGGAGAGTGCATGAGTGCCTGCACTTTAATCAACCAGGGAGTGCAGCTGGTAGCTGGTTTCAATGCAAAATGCAAGAGTTTAGAAAGAAGATGAGATGTCCCATGGACTGGACTCGAACCTGCACCACAAGGCATGCACAGAGCTGCACTGGCACATGAGCATTCGGCTAGTTCTTGACATTTGAGCTATTAAACTTTTGTTTTTTTTAATATTTTTGGTTATTCTTCCATTCTAACTCAAGTTTGATGCCTTTTCTTCTCCCTTTTCAGAGAAATCAAGTTCAATTTAGATACTTTCTTCAGTATTTCAACTGTTTTGCATTTCAATTTTTTTCTGTCTTTTTCAAATCATGTTTCAGCTTTTTCAAGCACTACTTGGTCATTTCAACGGTAATTCATGTTTCAACTCTTTGAAGGCTTTCTTGGCAGCCTTAGACTGGAGGTTGGACTCTGCCCAGTTCTCATTAATCGCAATGACAATTTACACATTTTTTTAAAGATACAGGAATAATATATACATCTCCAGTTTGAGCAGGCTCTCCTTGTCCTCACAGTATAAACATTTCAAAGCATAACAGCATGCTGATTGGTGTTCATTATGCAAGAGGCTGGACTCGAACTTGCGCCTTCTGCACCACCAAATGGCATATGCGGCCGCTAACTTGGCCACAGAGCCACGAACACATGGGAGCATGCTGCTTGTCAAATGATACTTTAAACGGACTGGTACCCATTTTGGCTAACCTAGATACATTTGGTGGACATCAGAGCCCCCTTGTGGCCAAATAACATACAGACAGTGTCAAGATTTCACCAGCAACTGCTAGTTCTTGGCATTTCAGCTCCAATCTTTTAGCTGTCAAACACTGAACTAATAAACTTGTGGGATTTTTTTTTACTTTTGTGATTATTTTTCCGTTCCAGTTCAGGTTTCATGCATTTTCTTCAAGTTCAATTTAAATACTTTCTTGACTATTTCAACTGTTTTGCATTTCAATTTTTTGCCTTTTCACCTGTTGAAGCTCTTTCAGCAAATCATGTGTCAGCTTTTTGAAGCACTTCTGGACAATCTATGGTGTTTTGCATATCAAATTCATTTTTAGTTGGTTTTAAACTATTAAAGCTCTTTCAGCAAATCATGTTTCAGCCTTTTGAAGCATTTCTTGGCATTTTGGCGCAATGCATTCAGCATTGAGAATTCAGCATTGAACATTCACAGTTGCATTTCTTCAGGAAATGCTTTTTCTAGTTTTTCATGATTTTCCTTCATAAATCATTGCTTTTTTCGGATCATCAATATCAGTTAAATATATCATATAGCAGACGAACACAGTGATATGAGAGAGAGATAGAGATGGATGGATGGGATTTACAGAAAGTCTGCAATAATCATTTAAACAAAATTAGGCAAGTGCATAAGTTTGGGCATCCTTGTGGTTTCATTGATTTGAATACCTTCTAAGCTCAGTGACCCTTGACCTACATACAAAGGTGAATCCAAGATGGCCAATTGCAAGTGTTCCTCCTCCTTGCATCATCTGAAGAGTGGCAACATGGGAGCTTCAAAACAACTCTTGACCTGAAAACAAAAATTGTTCCACATCCTGGTTTAGAGGAAGGATACAAAAAGCTCTCAGAGATTTCAGCTGTCAGTTTCCACTGTGAGGAACATAGTGAGGAACTGGAAGACCACAGGCACAGTTCTAGT
>VOQJ01046427.1:0-20099 GCA_015052665.1 Apistogramma diplotaenia | reverse complement strand
TATATTTTAGGTCATCTATTTAAAGCAGTGCAAAGGACAAAGGCAGGAGTAAAAAAATTGCATCCTATTTTCCCTCGTTTTTGGATGCAAATTGCTTTCAAATACATCTCACAGCGATAAATTGTAAAGCACTTCCTTCCTCGAGTCAGTCCGGTGCCAACATGTATATAACGCTGCTCTCTGATGCTTCCTGTGTTTCTATATTAAGTGCAAGTTTTTCTTTAGCACTGTTCCTCAGGCCCATTGTGACCTTGGTGTTTTTCACTTTATTTTTTTTTCTTCACTTTTTACTTTAACTTGTAAAAAAAAAAAAAAAAAAAAAAAGTCAGGTTTGGGTACTACAAACAACCTGGCAGAGTCAGGAAAAGCTGAGCCAGGTTTGGGTTAAAACGTCACCACAGTAACTCAGACCTGGGAGTTTCTGTTCTGTGTTTTAGCACCAGTTAACATGTCATCGGTGAGAAAGGACTGATCTTCCTCAAAGGCTGGTGAACTGGAAAAACTGGTGATGTCTTACTTACATGTGAATAACTCAGAATGCCACCCTAGTCCACTTTTTTCTTTGGAGTTTTAAACAAGCCGGCTTGCATGTGGTATTCTGATCAGAGTGAAAACACAGCTTCTTTGGTCTTGTTTATGTGCTCCCTGCGAGCCTATAAATTCTCTGTGTGTACTTCAGTTTTTATGTTTCTGTCACAATGACCCACATTAACCTGGCTTGTATTTTTTTTTAATCCACTTACATGAATGCCTTGAAGCCAAACAAGAGCTGCTAGCACACGTCTTTTTGCGTAACTCTAGTTTTCTTCTTTCTTGAGTCGACTGGACTGATGTTGTCAAGCAGCTTTTAGGGGGATAAAGAACTCGGGCCTTGTTGATGTGCTGCCCCTGTTTTCCTGTTGTTCAGGGGAAATTAGGTTAGAGGTAACCTGCACTGCTCAGTTGCTAATTTTGTGGGTCTGTTTGGATGTGCCAGTGATTTCCTATATCTGGCCTTTGCAGAATGTTATGTAATAGCTTGCAGGATATTAGCTTACTTAATTCTCCAGTTGTAACCAGATTAAGTGACAAGCAAAGCAGGCGGTACCAGTCACCAGCCAGACATGCTGCATGGCCGACTGTTTTTATTTTAATTTTTTTAACCGTGTACCGCTTCAAACAGCTGCTGGGGGATTCACTGCAGAGTCTGGCTGATCCCACAGATGGCAGAGTGCAAAGACATAACTGTCTGATGTTCGTCTGTAGGCTCACGGTTAACTCAGCATGTTTTCCTACATGCAAATACAGCACATAATGCCCTCATTTTTAATGCTCTCCTTATAGACAGCTCAGCAGCCGAAGGCTCCATGGTGTCACCGGGCGTTTGTTCAACACAGCAGAGTATGAGGGAATATTTACTCTTATGTTGTTACTGAAAGCAGTGGGAAAACATCATCTGGTTCCCAGAACAGTTCTGGTACCAGCAGGTGGGTTAAGCGGTTTAACATGCATTTAATGAGGGTTACATAAGAATCAATCAGCTGTACTTTAGTTTATTAGGACACTTTTTTATATAAACATTGTTAAAAAATAGTCTTGAGCTGTTGTTTCCTGTTGTTGTGTGGAGGGGGTAGCAGCTCTTACTCTGTCTGCTGCAGTAATTTCAGATAGAGGAAAAAGACCCCTCTACAGCGCCCGCTCACACACACACACACGCAACCCCACCACAACTATGTCCAATCTGCAAACCCCACCGTGCACCCCTCTTTGTTTGCATCCGGCACGCACCTGCAGTATGTTAATATCACGCAGGTCTGTTCATGTGTATCTGGCTTTGTTCCTCGCAGTGGCAGCTCTGTACAGAGTTATTTAATGTGATGAACTTAATCCCGCAAAGTCAAACACGCTTATTGCTTAATGGCACCCTATTGGCCCGAACCCACTGGCCTGTTGTACTCAGCAGTAAAGAACAAATCCATTATCTGTTGTATGTATTAGCTCACCCTTGAGATGAAAAGCATTTCTAAATGCTTTTTATGGCTTTTTTTTTTTCTTCATTTCTGTTGAATGCCAGATGAGCAGGGTTGAAGAGCGCCCAAACAACAACATCTGGCATCACCACCAAAACATTTAACAACAGAATTTTAAAGGCAATGACAAGCAAATCTACAAACTTTGAAAAATGTAACAAATGTAAATAACATGACACTTTATAGCAATGCAAGCATAGAAATACTCTAACGTACATTATCAAATCGCACTGGTCATAAATCATCACTTGTGCTGCACCAAACGATTGCAGGTGAGGTGATAACAGGTTAATGTGATGATGCAGCAACACAGTCAAAGGTCGCTGCTGTCCCAGATGTTGAAAACGTTCGTTCACGTGTGCAGCTTTAATCTCTCTCCGTTCACTGACCTGAGATCAGAGAAAACTTCAAAGCTGTTGGGTTCATCGGTGACAATAAGCAGGTTTATATCTGATTATGGTGGCTACGAACAATGCTTTGAGCGAATAATAAAGCAATCATCACGTAAACCGCTGCAACCTTCAGTCTTACTGATAAATCCATTTTATTCAGTTGCTATTACTTCATCTCATAAATACCTGACATTTTTGATAAGTCAGCACAATCACACTCTGCAGAACACTTTTACACAGTAAGCTGATCTGACTGTTGCAGAGTGGAAAATTTCATGTGTTTCCAGTAATAACAGCATGCATATACTATTGATTAAGTCAGAAACAGCTTGGAAAGGAGGAGCTGGGTTGCAAAGCAGCTTGCATAGACATAGCAAATACAGGCAGGCTGGAGCAGCCTAAATAGCAGTTTCTGTGAGTTGAATGCACAGGATGGCATCAGCTGAAGCCTCCATTGATGCTGTGCTCAGTTCCTAACTATGCATGTCTTTCTTTTTTAGTGCTGCTGACATGGGTGAATTGCTCCAGCGTGCGGTGGGCCACCAGAGTGCAGGACATGTTCACTGCCGGCAAGCTGCTGGCGCTGGCACTCATCATCGTCATGGGCATCGTGCAGATCTGCAAGGGTAAGCTTGCTGCTGCCATCTGTGCATATAGGAATTCACATGTTCACTCCGAGCAAAGGTTTCGCTGTATGTGGAAAGCTAAACTTCTCCCACACAGACACGCACGGTCAGTGGGGACATCCTCAGTGTGTCGGGACAGTGAAGGCTTCCCATCAGGGGGTCAGCGGGTTGCTGGGGCCCTTTTGCTAATATCAGCAGGCCTGTGAGGATTTCCAGAACAAACATAGCTGAGGGACAGTTATTATAGGGGCCACGGAAAAGCAACAAAATGGGGATTTCTGCGCAATTGTTTGAAGATAATGAAGAGTTCAAAGGCTGATTTGATGGGAGGAATTCGGGCTGTATCCGAGGACCGGTGTTTATTTGAGAGAGTGGTAGGAATAACACTAAAAAAAAACAAGCTGAATGAGGAAAAACAATTCTGCGAATTCACTTTACAGGGATTTAGCAAAATGTCTTTTATAATGTGTTTTACACATGCTGATTTCATTAGTCGATTATTTTCAGCTGCAGCAAACCCCAAACCCCAGAAGAAACGAGTCTGTTTACCCCCACAGCAAAACAAGTTATCAAACCAGAGATCAATGATCAGGAACAGGCCTGCTTAACTGGGGGAGGCTCATGCAAATTTAAGGCATGAACACAAAGAACCGTAAATATTTCTGGTTTTTACTGGTTTTAAAAATTAGGAAAGTCTGGGTTTTCATTGAAAATACTCAATTACTGTTGCACCAAACTAAAGATTTTCTCCTCTACCTGTAGGAGAGTACTACTGGCTGGAGCCTGCCAATGCCTTTGAGCCCTTCCAGGACTATGATGTGGGTTTGATAGCTTTAGCTTTCCTACAAGGCTCCTTCGCCTATGGCGGGTGGAACTTCCTCAACTATGTCACAGAGGAGCTGGTGGATCCTTATGTGTAAGAAGCTTCACTCTGCCTCCCACGTACATATAAATATTAAGTTGCTGTATGTAGAAAGCCACATTCCCACAATAATGCATGACTCATTCCAACAGGAATATATTTGATTTACAAGCTGCTTGTAGCTATTTTAGTGATTAGCAGTCACATACCAACAAAGCTTATGCTTAATCCTTACTAAAGCTCTCTGAGATTTATGTAACTTAACAATGGAAACACTCTGTGTTATTCCCAGTGTCTGGTCACATATGTAGAAATTAAAATAAATGTTTAATTTGTCATTTCCTGTCATTTCTCATCCCATCTGTAAGATATCCTTTTGAACTTCCTTCTTTCAATCTTTTGTCGTTCTCAAACATTGCGTTGTGTCGTCTCCAGGAACCTTCCTCGTGCCATCTTCATCTCCATTCCTCTCGTGACCTTCGTTTACGTCTTTGCCAACATCGCCTATGTCACGGCCATGAGTCCTCAGGAGCTGCTCGCCTCAAATGCCGTTGCTGTGGTGAGTAGCTGTGATGGTCCTGAGACTTGATTCAGATGCACACCTTGAGGTTTTAAATGACTGTCGCCCTCTAATGGCCCCTGTTGGTCAATGCACAAGTGCTTCAGCTATCAAAGCAGCTGTCAAACAGCCTAACGGACAGCTTTGATTGATATTTGGCTGGGTGATAAGTTACTGCAGCCCTGAAGTTGCAAGGACTACCCATTCACTAGCTACTGTCCATCTGCTGCGAAGCCATGTGCAAAGAGGGAATGTCTTTGTAAGTGGACGGGGCCTTACTCTTGTTAGTAAATGTTAAACTACAGCAGGGCTTTGGGTGTACATCAACTTTTTGTACCTCAAACTGAAACACATGTCATGCACCTTTGGACCTGTTTTACTCCCTGTCCTCTTCATCCGACCTCTAACCTCCCATCCCTCCGTCCCAGACGTTTGGTGAGAAGCTGCTCGGAGTCATGGCGTGGATCATGCCCATCTCTGTGGCTCTCTCCACCTTCGGGGGAGTCAACGGTTCCCTCTTCACGTCATCAAGGTTAGTTGGACCAGACTTCCTTTCTCCTGATGTCCTAGGGCATCTAGGCTGAACTTTCCAGTGCACTGAGTCATGTATTTTGCATGAATTGTCTCTTTCTCAAACTGAAAGTGTCTTCTTCATAAGCACAATGAAAAATGATGCAGATGTCACAGTTAACTAAACTGCTTCTTTTAAATATTAAATCTGTATCTCATGAAAGAATCGTGTCTCGGAGCAGACAGTGTGTTTTGTAAAGCTGTTCTCAAAAAGCTTTACGCTGGTTTTATTTCCTCTAAATTGATCCTTAATACTAAACCACCAGAATCCCTCCAGTCTTTCTAGTTCTCGTCATAATGTGTGGTTTCTCTTCTGTCTCTGTGTTAACTGAATAGTTGCTTTATTGTGTCTTTGTCCTCCCTTTGCAGGCTCTTCTTTGCTGGAGCCAGAGAGGGCCACCTCCCACGTCTGCTGGCCATGATTCACGTAACACGCTGCACTCCCATCCCCGCCCTGCTCTTCACTGTGAGTACCACTCTCCCCCACTGCACTCCTCAATATTACCTCTATCAGATTGAGTTCTGCTACCTCCAGTAACTACACTAGGTTAAAAACAACAAACATCCCATTTCCTGTCTCTGACTGCCCCTTTCCCATTCCTCAGTGCCTGTCCACGCTGCTTATGCTGTGCACCAGTGATATGTACACTCTCATTAACTACGTGGGCTTCATCAACTACCTCTTCTATGGAGTTACCGTCGCCGGGCAGATTGTTCTGCGTATTAAACAGCCCGACATGCACCGGCCAATCAAGGTGTGTTTGTGTGACGCTTTGCTTTAGATTTTTACGCAATGTGTTTTGCACTTTGTCGTGGTATTGCTGTTGCTTAGGATAAATGATCCTTTCTACAAAATAAATGTTTTTTTTCTCTTTCTCCTCTTAGGTCAGCCTTATATGGCCGGTTATTTACCTAATCTTCTGGGCTTTCCTCCTTATCTTCTCCCTCTACTCTGAGCCTGTGGTGTGCGGCATCGGCCTCGCCATCATGCTCACCGGTGTCCCCGTCTATTTCCTGGGAGTCTACTGGGACAACAAGCCACACTGCTTTGATGCAGTTGTTAGTAAGTACCCTTTGAATTAAATTACTCCATGTTTAGAGCTACAAAGCCATTGTTGCTTATTAGTATATTATTAGACACAGAATAACAAGCATTTGGTGACAGTGGGAAGGAAAAACTCCTTTTTAACAGGAAGACACTTCCAGCTGAACCAGGCTCAGGGAGGACCACTAGCAAGACATTCAACAGTGTTGTCATCTACTTTTCAGTCAAAGGTTCCTAATGAGCCTCAAAACAATTCAAATTGGAGACATATAACTGACTCCTGTGAACATGTTGTGAAGGAGGATTTTAGCTATAGAGACTAAAATGGTTTCATACCTCATTTAAACACAAAATGGTTTATGATTATGAAACATTTGTATAACCTGTTATGACAATATAGATGTACAAAAAAAAAAGTCCTGTGATAAACCGAGAACACCATGATTCAGAAGCTTGTAGAACCACTAGGAGCAATTACTTGAAGTAACTGTCTTGTGAGTGACATCATTTCACATCACTGTGGAGAAATTTTCATTACAAGAGGAGTTTATGGTTGACTCGGTTACCGCGAGGTCCTGTGGCTGCAACACAAGCCCAGATCATCACCCCTCCATCACTATGCTAACAGCTGGCATGAGGTGTTTGTGCTGATTTTCTCCAACCGTGATGCCGTGCAAGCCAAACATCTGTCCAGAGGACCATGGTTCAAGAAGTCGTGTGGTTTGTTCAAATGCAGCTTTGCAGTCCTAAAGGGAAGAGGCTTTCTCCTGGAAACCTTTCCAGATAATCCACATTTATCCAGTCTTCTTTGAATTGTGCTGTCATGAACTTTAACATGGGGCCTGTAGAGTGTGAGATGAAGCTCGTTCTGCTAACAAACAACTGAATGGTCCAGACCAGCAGACAGCCAAAACCTCTGCTTCCAGAGAGGCGCTCACACTGATGATCAGTTAGCACCTGGCTGTTATTTCCCCTGTCAAATCCTATGGAAGGGTGGACTTGGTTTTTCACAGGGCTACATGTTATAAAATGGTTATACCATACAAGCAAAAACTGTGCATTCTTTTATACAATACAAAAACCACATCATGTGATGAGACAGCCAGCACATGAATTTGTCATAACTCTTTTTATTATCCTCTTCTCCCAGATAAAATGACTTACTTTGGCCAGAGGTTCTGTGTGGTTGTTTACCCAGAAGAAAGTGACAACAGCAGCAGCAGCAGCGGTGAGGAAGGAGAGGAAATGAAGGAGGCCAGGTCTCCTCTGTCGAAGGAGGACAGAGACAACCACAAGTCAGCGGACTGCTGAAGCGCACCTCCTTTAATCTCACCTCCTCCCCAAATAAGCAGACGCATGCAGACGCGCACATGGGCGTGGGTGTAGGCGTGCGCGTGCATGCACACACACACACAGACACACACACACATGCACACACACACACACACACCAGCTGGTAGTGGGCTGACTGATCTTTCCTTGTGCCCCCACACCTTCATCTTAGGTTTTCTTTTTAATTTCATGCCAAATAAAGTAGTTTGACCTCCAGCTTTCCTGTGTGGGGTCCATCGAAAGTGCAATAAACAAAGGTTAGCAGCTTCCACTGACCCTCACCTCCCTGCTTACAATCCTGCCTGTCGTTTTCCATTCACTATCCAGATTCTCCCGCTGTCAGAGCAACGTTTTCTATTTTAAATACTTTTTTTTATGAATGTCACAAGACTGTACTGTGATGGCTTCTCACTTGTTGTTTTTTTTATTTTTCCTTTTTTGCCACCTACCTAATTTTGCTTTGTCAAACATGCAACACACCAAAGCTGCATTTTGATTGTGAAAATCAGATTCAGATCAAATCATTTCACGTTGTGATGTACACTAGTACTGTGTTTTTGTTTGTAATTTTAATTCTGAGACTTTTTTTTTTTTTGTTTTTGGGTTTGTTGCCCCCTCCGGTTGTTTTTTGTTTGTTTGGTGGGATTTTTTTTTTTTTTATCAAAACAACCAAAAAAAAAAAGACAGAAATCAGTGTTTAAAAATGAAGTGCAGCACCTCATCAGCAGGTTGAGCCGTGCTGGTTTTCTCCACGTCCGCTTTGTTGACGCGCACATGTGAATGCCTGTGTTAATGTTTATGATGGAAATATTTTGTAGCTTTTGCCTTTTAAGATTTGGTTTATATAAAGCATAAACACAACAGCTTTACATTTACAAAAAAAAAAGAAAAAAAGAAGAAAATATTTTTGATTCATATAATTAACTAAAAGACATTTTAGTGCAATATTACAACAGACACCAGCAAAATCTGAACATGCAGCCCTGAATGAACTCATCATATGCTGTCTGGCTTTGTCTCTATACCTGCGCCGTGCACTCTGGTAACAACACCCCTGTGCACGTAAACACACACTCCCCTGCATCCGCAGCCTTTCCAGATTGTTGTTAGTGTCTCAGGGCACCCCCACTGCCTTCTCCTCTCACACAGTACACTACCTAAAACCAACAGATCCGGCTGATTGCTTGTTTGAAAATCGGTTTGTTAGCGCTACATGTCTGTACAGGTGCTTTAGATATTTATTCCTCAGGAGTTTCAATCACGATAGAGGGCGATAAGTGTTAGATAATAAGAAGGTTTGATCAGTATTGTATAGATTTGTCTTAAAATGTAAGGGGAACGGAGTTCCTGGTCTTAACAAGTACAACGATGTGTTTTGTGCCTGTGCCGTTATTGTGCATTTACACCAGTGTCATGACAGTCTGTACTTTGTTTCTAGTAAATAAAAATAACCACTGACTAATGTTTGAATTTGTAATTAAGGCCTCATTTATATATATTTAAAAAAAAAGATTTGTACTCTTTGATTACATCAAATATTGTAATCAATGTGAACTGAACAGCTCCATCATCTTTTCTAAAACATTTTGTGGATTTCACACTGAGCGTGAATGAGGTCTGAGCATGCTTCCGTCCCAGAAACAAAATGCTGCAACTTCATGTGACACAATGTAAACTGTGCCAGCTGCGACGGCTTGACGTTTGCTCCCCTGATAAGCTGCAGCCTCCACTTCCTGCTTATATTTAGACCAAGACCGGCCTTCAGTGTGGTGGCGCTATCTTTGATTTATGTTCAGAACAGCCAAAGTGACACAAGAATCCGTTCCTAGCAAAACCTAATATACGCTGTGTAAGAGTGCTACTTTTAAATCATTTTGTGTCTCTGAGTTGCATCCTAGTTGCCATGCTGAGACTCGTCGCTCAAACCTATTTTTGTGTTGAAAATGTAAATGTACATGTTGGCGATGAGGGTGTGAGAAGAATTAAAAGACAAATATGAGAGGAAGAGTTCATGTGTCTCCTTTTTTTTAGCTGAAAATCTTCCCTTGAATCAACTAGTGCAGGCCCATGCTGCAGCAGTGTTCACACTGAGACACTTTATCACAAAAGGATAAAGCAGGGGTGGTAGATGATGTTCATAGGTTCATTATGTGGGTCATTTTAGCTCATGCATAACTGAGCTATTGAGATATAAAGGAAATCATACCATGATAAAAGCAAAACAATAGTATGCTTTCATAAGGTGTAGCACGTGCCCAAAAACGAAGGTTTCTAGGTGGTTGCCAGGCAATGTGGTAGCATCATCCCATGTCGTGCATAATTCAGCTTTTGAAAATATAAATTGAGGCTATAAATAGATGAAATGAAATAAAAATGCTAGACATTCTTATGAGGTGCATAAAAGCTTTAAACTGGGTCACTTTGTCCTGTTGGGTGACGGTTGCTAAGCAACACTATGATATCATAATATCTGATATAGATAAGAATCTTCAGGGGCCTAAGATGTACCTGAGTGCCAAATGTGGTTGCTTAACTCAAAGTTCACGGACAAAAGACCAAATAAACACACAGGCAGAGATCTGTATGCATCATAAGAATATATATTAAAAAAACAAAGCAGTAAACATGAGGTCTTTGCAGGATTAACTTTATTCTAGTCACAGATTAATCCAACGCATGAGTCACTTTCACGTGACTCCGCACACGCTGACGGGACCCACGTGGAAACTGACGCAGCGATGCGTCTCTGAACGCACAAAGCGAATAAACTGAAGCTGTTTCCTTCCAACACAAACACGCACTGAGCACAAAAAACACTTCTACTTAACACATTAAAGAAATCATCGTCCCAGCCAATGGGCACGCTCAGCCTGCTTATAAAGCAGGCGCGCAGCCATGTGCTGTAGGTGGTCCATGATTCAGAGCGAGCAGCAGAAGGTTTTCCAGACGCACACGGATCACAAAACAGGTCTATTACTCGTTCGTTTGCATTACAGGAATAGTTTGACATTTTAGGAAATACACATATTGAAGATTCATGCCCCTCTGATACAGTCAGGCCTTGGATCATTCTTAAGGTTCACTAAAGGGAGGAAACATTTGGTGATGTCAGTGGGGTTCAGACTTCAGGCAGTTTTACATTTTTTTAAATAATTGCAGGGTCCTTACCTGATCCAATTCATTTGGAGCCTCTAAAAATTGGGGACCCGTGTATAAAAATGACTAATTCCTAAACAGTTCATGCAATGCTTTTGCTACCCCCCCACTATGAGGATTTATATCCTTATGACTTAGTCCAAATAACTATCGACCTAACTGTAACTGCCTGTTAACGTAGCGTTAAAGCTACATCCAGGAGGCAGTGGGATTAGCACAAAGACTGGGAAAAGGCCACTTACTTACTAGCACTACCACTCGTCACCACTTAGCTCGCTCGTCTTCTTTTAGGAGAAAAATCCAAGTGTAAAATTCACATTTAGGACTGAGGGCTCACTGTGGGTTATGCAGAAGACCGAAACACAGTAAGCAGCCAAGTTTCTGTTTTAAACGCTTGTTTTTTTGCACAGATTAAACCAACGTGTTTCACATTACATGTTATTAACAGAGTTTTAGAGCTGCTAATAAAATTAACTTGTTTTTGCTCTTATCAGCCGCTCTTATTGCTAAGGTTTCCAGTTATTCTGCTCACAAATGGTTACTGCAGTCAGCACATTGTACTAATCAGACATTTTTTGCTCGTTTTGAACCTTTGTGTTTGTAATTAAAAGTATTTATTCTGCAGCTCGTGTTTCTGAGCAGCTGCGGACTCGTGCATTGCAAAGGAGCTCATCCTTATTATTATTATTCATATGAGAAGTGAATCAACGTTCTCATGTGCAAAATGTGTCAGTGGCTTTCCTTAAATGTGGAACTATTCTTTAAAATATGCTGTGATCCAACAGAAAATCATACCGAGCTGCTTCAGACAACTATGCTATGTTAGTTGGGGCAATTTCTCGATAACAACACATGCACACATCAAAAAATAAAATAAAATAATAAAGTCTGAAGGCATCTTCACAGTCCAGCTACTTGCGTGTTATCGTTCGCTCTGCACACGCCTCACAAACCTGTCTGCGTCAGGAATGCAGACGGAGAAAAAAACGATGTGGTTTGCTAACTTGAAGACAGCTTTCTTTAATTGTGAGGAACGTTTCAACCACGCGGACCATCTCACCACGGCGAATTTACAGCTTGGCAGGGGGGGAGGGGGGGGCGGGGCCAGGTTTTGGCTGCAAAAAAAAAAGTAACAGAGCCCGATCAAAAAGTTATACCAAAGGCTCCGCCTTGTCTATAATACCACCTGGTGATCAGCCACTTGCTGTGAGTCTTCGCTGTTGTCGCTTTGTGGAGGCACTGCGACGGCTACAACACAGGTGTAGAGCAGAGGCTCGTTGAATGCTGGAGAGAGCATCCTCCTCTCAGGGCAAGAACCAGGTGGAGAACAGAGCCTCCCTGGATTTTATAGTCTGCTGCTGTTTTTTCATCGTTCCTGAGAAAAGAGAAAAGTAATTTCTTTAAATTAACTTTTTTATTTTTTTTAGGTGATAACCAGAAGATCAATCTGACATTTAAATTTCTTCTTTTTAATACAAATATTTTAAGGAGATAAAGATACACAAGGTTTCCTGGTAAAAGGCAGTCACTGCAGCATAACCCACTGCCAGCAACTACAGTGGCTCTTTAGACTGAGTGCTATGGCACAAGCAAAGGAGGATGTGACTCGTAATGACTGAGCGGACTTTTTGTGACTGATAGGGTCGAGTAAAGCAGCCAACATGGGAGTCTGGGTCATTATTTCAGCCCACATCAAAACACCACCCTGGAGTTTTAAAACTAAAACAAAGCTGTCTTTGTTTGAGCCATATGTCTCCTTCTTGCTCCAGTCAGCTGATCTGAGTCTCGCAGGTACAGCTGTGATCAGATTACAGACACAAGCCCTGACCTCAACGCTATGGAAAATTTGTGGATTGTCCTTAAAAGCCTGGTCCGTGCCAGGAAATCAAGCAATTTAAATTAACTCTACCAATTCTGCCAGGAAGAGTGCTTATATAATATCCAGTCAGAAGCTTGTGTATGGCTACCAGAAGCAAACCTGGGCTAATGCTGAGTATTCCACTCCTTCCTGTCTCTACCCTCGAGCAGATTTGCTTGAATCACAGACTAAATCAAGTGCCTGGTTTCACTTTAAGTAAAGGCTCATTGATTTCTGGCAGTTCAGAAAACATGTTGTGAGCTCTAGTGAGCATTTTTTGCTTGTTAAGGGAAAATTGTATACTGTGTTTGTTGTTGCATTAAATACATGTCCAACCTCATGCTTTAATAAAGAAAGTTCATTGGAGCCTTACATCTGCTTCCCACTGTAGATCAGCCTCTGCTGCTGTGGAGGGATCCCCTCTTTCTCCTCCACCCTTTCTTTAATCCGCTCCACCTGGTTAGACATGAAACCACTCTGAAAAACATACCTTATCATCTGCACAAAGGGGGAAAAAAACAGATAAGAGCAATATTCACCTTATCCGTGGGCTCTATGTCAATCTCTATCTCCTTGCCGGTGAGGGTCTGTGATAAAGATACCGTTAAGTGATCGCTAAGTGAATTATGGCAGATGATCCAGCACATCAGTGAGTCGGTAATAACAAGGTGACATGAACTGTGTTAATCGATCAGTATGATAGACCTTACCTTCACTTTAATCAGCATATTTGTTCACTTGTTTGTAGGAAAATCGCTGAAGTCGGATCAGTGGTATGATTGTATAATAAAGGTCTGTATAATTTCTCAAACGACGTGATGGAATTTTAGGTTTCGATGTAGTATTTCTGGTGAAGATCCGCGATGTTTCTCCTCTTCCAGAAACTCAAATGGTGCTTCCTGTGTTTGGTCCCCTTCGTGTTCATACGTTAGCCGTTCCGCTTTGTCTGTTTCCTATTTTATACACTTTATTCGTCGTCCCCAAAAAAAGCACAAAATTCAGATCTAAATTATTTAAAATTAACTCAAGCACCGTCCTAATAAAAACAAGCCAACTCTTTGTCACCCAAGAATCTAAAAAAAATACTTTTTACGACATCAGCGCCACATGGCGTAAACCGAATCTCGAGTTTGTAGTCTTTGCGTGCGTCGCCGCTTTCGATCAGGACTCCTTCAAAACTACAAGGCGGGTGTCGGCGGGTGTCCGCCACCGTAAAACCTCCCGCCAGAGGAAAAGGAAGCTGAGCCGGTGAAGTGCGGACCAATTCTGTAACACTTTTATAACGGTAAATACTTTGTTTTGGTAAATTATTAAATTAGTAGATATGTTAGTCGACTACTTATTATGAGCTTATGCTTAAATAAACGCTTTGAGAGTGAATGCAGCTGTTAACTGGTGTAACCTTGAATTTTGACACCGTAGCTAAAGAAGCCGGGCTGTTCTGAACTTTGCAGCGTCGTTAGCTACAGATGGACTTCTTGCATTTTCACAACACAGTGTCGGATATTCCGGACTTGTTTTTGAGTCCCAGTCGGATGTTTGCCCTTTTATTTACCTCAACTTTCAGTGTACCTACTTACAGTGTGTGTGTGTGTGTGTGTGTGTGTGTCAGAAGGAGCAGGGGGTGTAAAAATGATAAAAGACGCATCATGGTGCAGCCATATTAACATCTGTCTTCCCACTCTTTCACAGATCCACATTCCAGGATTCACTGCTGCATCTCCCATTTTTCCGCCTGTTGCGTCAGTTGCTACTTCCTGTTTCCAGAAATGCCTCGCATAGAGAATGACATCAAGCTGGACTTCAAGGATGTGCTCCTCAGGCCTAAGCGGAGCACGCTCAAGTCTAGGAGTGAGGTGGGTGATGCAGCTGTGCATAGTTTCCACATGAAACCAGGCTGACCTACATGCAGAGGTTCCCATTTGCTAAACCATTAGCGGAAAGTGACTACATGGTCCTGTAATAATCTATCAAAGCTGGGACAAAGTACAGTCTCCTGTGGCTCTGTTACTTTTGTAAGTCACTACAAATCATTGATGGGAATTTAAGATTGCTGCATTGCTTTTACAGCTGATTGCATAAATAAACTCCTAAGTAACTATGGTAATGTCCTCCTTGTCCACCTCAGGTGGACCTGATGAGGAGCTTCACCTTCAGGAACTCTAAGGGCAGCTACAAAGGCATCCCCATCATCGCTGCTAACATGGACACTGTGGGGACCTTTGAGATGGCACTGGCTTTGCACCAGGTGGGATGTGGAGAAATGTTTAGTGTTGTATTCATTGGGAAAGACCTCCTGGCTTGTCAGTCGTAGGGAGTGATTAAAGTAGTCCAAGCAGAACTAAGCGAACCTAAATTTATCTAAGCCATGGACAGTGTGAAGGCCAGTAATCCCTACATTCTCCTCCAAACAGCGGATTAAAAGCAGGAGGCGATGAAGGCTGTCTGATGCCACAGTGTTAATATAGGTGGCTTAGATGTAGAATATTTTTGTATATCTTTGTAATGCTAATGAATAATGGGAATGACTGTGAGTTCATCTGTATTAATTCACAATTCTGCTAACCTTAGCCACAGAAAAATGAAGACCACATCATAAACAAAGTTTATTTTGTTTTCTTACAGTCATTCACTCCATCACTACTTTAGAAAAGCCATCAGATGCATGTGCAGCACATCACCGTGTGAACAAGAATGTATTTTTCTTGTCTGCAACACATTTCCATGATATACAGTATTGTGCAAAAGTCTTGAAGTACCCCCTCATTTCTTTATTTTGTTGCAATAACAAGCTAAAACTGCACAGTTCTGCAGGCGGTGTCTTTACAGTGATAAATATCTGCACAGGTAACCTAAGTTATATGTTTTTCTCTGTGTCTTCTGCCAGTTTGCTCTGTTCACCACAGTCCACAAACATTACGCCGTGGATGACTGGTTGGAGTTTGCAGAAAAGCATCCAGAATGCCTGGAGGTACTCGCTACTGTTTACCAAATCAGTTATTTTGAAGATTTGAGTGACGGTGTGTTTACTGTAAGGGGACTCCTCCCCTCTTCTCCGTTTGTCCCTCAGAGCGTGGCGGTCAGCACAGGGACCGGTGACGGTGACTTCGAGAAGATTTCCTCCGTCGTGCAGGCAGTGCCGCAGCTGAAGTACATCTGCGTAGACGTGGCAAACGGTTATTCGGAACATTTTGTCCACTTCGTCAGAGACGTCAGGGAGAAGTTCCCCTCCCACACTATAATGGTCCGTTCGTGTCTGTGAATGCTTTTATAAATGACTGAAAAAGATCATTTCTCAGGTAAGCACGGATTTGTATTTTTGCTCAGGCGGGGAACGTGGTAACAGGAGAGATGGTGGAAGAGCTGATCCTCGCCGGCGCCGACATCATCAAAGTAGGCATCGGACCAGGTGATCATGCATGTTTTGGCTCCTTACACGCGCTCTGCCCGTGATTTTAACAGCTTCCTTCTTTGAACAGTTTCCACGAGGTTATCTTAGCTGCACAGACACGAAAACTTTCATTTATAATAAAATGACCCACCTCGTTTACGTTCCTGTGTCTCTGCTGTTAGTTGTGTGCACATTTGCAGTGCTGTAGTCCTTGATCAGTCCTCACACAAAAACTCAACAGTGCTTGAAACTGCTGTTTCCTGTTTGACTGCTCCTTCCTCTTCAGGCTCTGTGTGCACCACCCGCAAGAAGACGGGGGTCGGCTACCCTCAGCTGAGCGCCGTCATCGAGTGTGCAGATGCAGCCCACGGCCTGGGTGGCCACATCATCTCAGTGAGTGCTGTCGTACTAAAGACAACTCGTTTCCTGTGTTAATATGAAGTACACAGACATGAAACGCTTAACACAGGAAGTGGGTTAAGGAATAGAAATGTCTCAAACCACAGATGCTTTTTTATTATTTGAGCAAATAGTCAGTTGGTGAGGTTTGAAGGTGCTGATGGTTGAGTTTTCCTTCTTTCTACTGTAACAGCCATGATAGTGGTTTCCTGTCTGAAATGTGGACCATTGTGTTCAGTACCTACGTGTCTGCATTCTTTTTAGTCACCAGCAGGGGGCGGTTCCTGTGTTTGCAAACATGAGTCAAGTTTAATAGAAATCTGTGAGAAAATGTCCTTATTTCAGCTGTTGTTTCAAGTCTTAATTCAACATGTTGTTATTTTGTTAATTATGTTCACATTTGGAGGAAAGTAGAAGGTAAAGCAGGAGATACTTCAGGGTGGTTTTTCTTTGTGGCATGTGGTTAAAAACCTAAAATGACGACCATAAAGGCAGCCTGCAATAGAGCCAGGCCTATAACAGGATGCTTAGGACTGATACTGATATTTATTTAAACCAAAATGCTGAATATAACCTGCTCCCGACCAGGTTAAGCATCAGTTACCACGGTGATTTAGGCAGATGAATGAAGAGCTACTTTTATGACTCAATTAAGCTCAATTACGTTATTAATCTCACGTTGTAGGACAGCCCTCAGATCAGCTCATCGTTGTTTGTGGCGTTCTGAACACGTTGGTAACAGGTTGCAGAGTTCCCTCTGGAGAACGAATTATGCAACATCAGCACTCATAACATGATTGAAGGGTGTTTCTTCCATCTCCAATTTGCTTTTTTGGCCAAATAGCTGATATCGGTTGGGCTGTAGTCCACTGAGCAGTAGGTGATGTCACAGCGGCTACATCCATATTTTGTGTACTGTCTGTTTTCCAGCTGCTGCTCAGAGCATTACCATGTCAGTCTTTTCATCTAACAACTCAAGCATTTATCTGTAATTTATAGCATGAGCCATAGCCTGTGTTACCATCCACTCCTCTGTTTTCCCAGGTCAGTGTTGTTGATGCATGTTAGATGGCGAGACTGCAGCCGTGATAAACATGCAGTCACACTTTCCTCTCTTTCACACAGGATGGGGGGTGCACGTGCCCGGGAGACGTCTCCAAGGCTTTTGGTACGTTTCTGGCTTTTCAAACTGAGCTTTGAATTGGAAAGAATTACTTGCGTTAAACTGCTTCTCGCTGTTCGTTTGGCTCTCAGGTGCCGGAGCAGACTTTGTGATGCTCGGCGGTATGCTGGCTGGCCACTCGGAGAGCGGGGGCGAGATTATTGAGAAAAACGGCAAGAAGTACAAGCTGTTTTACGGCATGAGCTCCGACACGGCGATGAAGAAACACGCAGGAGGCGTGGCTGACTACAGGTCAGTGTCGGTCATTTGCCTGTTTGTGGGAAGACGTTTAGGTAAAGTGTCTCCTCTGAGGGTCAAGCCTTCAATTTTATTTATTTGCCTCCAGAGCGTCGGAGGGGAAGACGGTGGAAGTTCCCTTCAAAGGTCCCGTAAGTGAGACAGTCCGAGACGTCCTGGGAGGGGTCCGCTCCACCTGCACGTACGTCGGTGCAGCCAAGCTGAAGGAGCTGAGCCGCAGGACGACTTTCATCAGAGTCACCCAGCAGCTCAACACCGTCTTTGGGAACGACAGCTGAACGTCCGGCTTCGGCTGGAAAGCAGCTCCGCCTGTCTGACTGCCACATGCTCTTTGTCCGTCGATCAGGCGTAAACTGCAGCGAGCACACACACGCATTACTACTTAAACACATCCTCATTTTAATACACGATCAGGGTGTATGATGTTAAATTGCAGTGCAGTTGTCACGCAGACATATTTTTAAGCACACAGACTGAATGTTTCAGGTGGATGTGTTTCCAGATGTTTCCAGGTGCAGGTCTGCTATCATCATTCCAGTGCAAACTCCTAAACCATCAAATCAGCGTCTCTAAACTCTGTGCCGAGATCCCCCTGAAAGCCTCTATTACAGACATATAAAATTATAGCAAATGTCTTAAATTATTTATAAATCCTAAATGTTTATGCAGCTGCTGTAGCTAAATTAGAAAACTGACCTGCTTTTAGAAAATCATTCCTTTGCTTATGTTTTGCACTTTAGTGAGTTTTAATTTGGGAGTCTATAAATTGCAATGAGTGCGAGTACAATCCCGGCCCACAGACAGCATATATACTAACCTAGTGCCTAATTTAATGGCACAGGTGTCATCGGATATATTTATCCTTGCGGCTTTTGCCTTACCTGGTTCCAGCTGCTCCTGATTATTACCAAAGCTAGTGTTTCCTTTAATGATCTACACATTCCAGTAGGTTTGCTGTAATGATTACAGCCTTTTTAATCCAGTGTTGATTCCTTCAGGTTCACAAGTCCTTTATTGTAGGATTTCATTTCACAGTTAATTTCACTGTAGTTTTCACTTATGTGAACTGTGTTGTTTTTCTGTGTTGTCACATTTGTGTGACATCAAAAACTGGTTGTTTCATATTGCAGAATCCTCTGTTACATTTCATCCAGTCAATAAAAACTTTCCACATCTTCCAGCTGTAACAACTTTATTACTGATTAGATCATTTACAGTGAATACACATGAACCAGAAGATATGTTTACTTGTAGGAGTATCACTTGTATCACTATTTGAAGTATACATGGAAACAAAGACATGGTATCCACTCCAGCATGGGAGCAGTGATACTTTCACTACCAGCAGATGGAGACAAACACTTCAAGATGGCAGCAGGGGAAAAAAAGCTACAATAGAATCAAATCCCAGAACAAACTAACATTAAAAAGAAGAAAAACTCACATCTTAATTTGACAGCAACTTAACACCAGTCAGTTACACTTAGTAAAGTTCACAAACCATCTCTGTGATGTGTGGACCACCGAGAACTTTTCCACAGGAACAATAATCCTGACAAAGCCTGTATTTGAACTGTGCTGATTATTTACAATGTAAACCAATGTAAAGAAAGTACTTTGTTGCTACACTGGAAGCAAATGCAAAGCTAATGTTATTGTATTCTGTTCACTCAGTTATCATCACAATTGTCACACACAATCACTTAGAAACAGCCAATTAAATTTATTTTCATTCAGTGAGCAAGAAAGAAAATGATGAGCAGAGTTCAGATTAGCAAAGTGCACAAACCATCTCTGTGACACTAAGAACTTTTCCACAGGAACATTTAGCCTGGTGAGAGTAGTGGGAACTATGATTGCTGTATCTATTTCCATCCCAGTAGTAAACCTTCCCACATGAACAATTCCACTGCTGCTGGGAAGTGCTGTGGACATTTTCCCTTCCCAGTTGAACAAATGGAGTCAAATTGTTTAAATTTGCTTCTACCTTTATTGTTGTTATTTCCTCCTTCTGGTGCGGTCCAGTTCTGCTGAAGAAGGACAGGGTGGAGGCAGCAAAGTTCCACAACACCTCCACCTTTTCCGGTCGTGGTATGGGCTCATCTCCATTCCTCCCCTGATATTTGATTAATGCAGAAGACACCATGTGTTGCTTTTCTGTTTGATGACCCATAATTTCTTCATTATACATTCTGAATGTTGCACCAGATTTATGGGAAGCTGTCTTAGAACTCTCTGTTATGAGACTGCTGAGCTGGTTACCTTCACAGCACAGTCCATACACAGGTCCATCCTTCAGGTTCGTCACACACTTATTATCACATAAACCAATCATCCAATCAGACTCTTTGGAGAGGCTGACCATCCACCTCTGATACTCACAAACTTTCTTGGTGCTACAGATCAGAAGAGTTGCACAGCACTGTCCCAGCCAGCTACTGTAGAACACCTTCCTGTTGTCTTTGGACAGCGACATGCCA
>VOQJ01046423.1:0-14556 GCA_015052665.1 Apistogramma diplotaenia | reverse complement strand
TAAAAAATAATGAAAATAAGGGGGAAAAAAAAAAAAAAAAAAAAAAAGTTGGGGTGGTAGTAACAATAATTATAAAAAAATAAAAAAAAAAAAAAAAAAAAAAAAAAAAAAAAAAAAAAAAAAAGAGGAAACACTTGATTATCACAGTATAACAAACTCAGTTAAACTTCAGACATATATCCAGTTAGGAAGCATAAACCATTGTGAATTTCACCTTCTTTGGTACAAATGAAAGTGAAAACAACTGTACTAGAGAGACAACTGTGCAAGCAGTCTTATTGCTAATGGTTCATCAAGTGGTACCCCACTCTAATCTGATACAGTTATGCTGCCTATAACAATCTGTGGAAGAGAAGGGGGTACCAGTGAAGGACCTTCCGGTTCAGGTCCCACTAAGATGTCAGGCCCTCATGCCATTCTGCTGCAGTCAGATTCTAACACTACTCGTGTATATTTCTGACCAGACAGCTTACTTTCTAGGGTTTATGAGGAAGAACTATATTTCTCCTCGCATTAAACCTGGATTGATGCCCTTCTATGACCCTGTCCATCTCTCCTCGTGTAAGTGGCCCATCGCCTGGTATCTCCTCCACACTCTTGAAATCACAAACCTTGGGATCATAGTAAGACTACCTGTGTAGTCTGAATGAGTTGCAGGTAGTGGTCTTGTGTTACCAGTAGTGTCAAAGGACACTAGCACAAAACGAAACAAGGGCAGAGGGTTCACTTCAATTAAATTTTATTGTATACAACACCAAATCACAACAAAAAGTTGCCTCAAGGCACTTTTTATTTTAAGTAAAGACCCTCCAATAATTACAGAGAAAACCCAGCAGTCAAAATGACGCCCTATGAGCAAGTATTTGGCGACAGTGGGAAGGAAAAACTCCCTTTTAACAGGAAGAAACCTCCAGCAGAACCAGGCTGCCACAATTGGTAGGAGCTGAGGAGAGAGCCAGCAGTCTGACAGCAAAGTGCTCTACTGGGGTAATATGGTACTACAAGATCTTTAAGATAAGATGAAGCCTCATTATTCAAGGCCTTGTATGTGAGGAGAAAAATTTTAAAAGTTCAATTGAAGATTTTACAGGGAGCCAATGAAGAGAAGCAAGTATGGGAAAAATATGCTCTCTCTTTCTAGTCCCTGTCAGTACTCTACCTAGAGCATTTTGGATCAGCAGAGGACTTTTCAGGGAGCTTTTAGGGCAGCCTGATAATAAATTACAATAATACAGCCTAGAATTAATAAATGCATGAATTAGCTTTTCAGCATCCCTCTGAGACAGGATTTTTCTAATTTTAGAAATATTGCACAAATGCAAGAAAGCAGTCCTAAATGTTTGTTTAATCTGTGCATTGAAGTACATATCCTCGTCAAAAATGCCTCCAAGGTTTCTCACAGTGTTACTGGAGGCCAAGGTAATGCCACCCAGAGTAAGAATCTGGTTGGACACCATGTTTCGAAGATAACAGTGAAAATTGATGCAATGTTTTCTAATAATACTGCCTAAATAAAATTGATCCATGAGGAACTCCACAATTAACCTTAGTGTGTGAAGACAACTCCCCACATGCATGAACAAATTGGAATAGAATCAATTACATAAATGTGATTCAAATCAGTGCAGGACAGTACCTTTAATACCTATGGCATGCTCTAATATAAAATGTAATAAAATGTTGTGGTCAACAGTATCAAACGCTGCACTGAGGTCCAACAGGACAAGCACAGAGATGAGTCCACTGTCAGAGGCCATGAGAAGATCATTTGTAACCTTCAGTAATGCCGTTTCTGTACTGTGATGAATTCTGAAACCTCTTCAAATAAATTATTCCTCTGCAGATGATCAGTTAGCCGTTTTACAACTACTCTTTCAAGGATTTTGGAGAGAAAAGGAAGGTTGGAGATTGGCCTTTAATTAGCTAAAACAGCTGGGTGAAGTGATGAGTTTTTAAGTAATTGTTTATTTACTGCCATCTTGAAGGCCTGTGGTACATAGCCAACTAAGAAAGACAAATTGATCATATTTAAGACTGAAGCATCAATAAATGGAAGGACTTCTTTGAGCAGTCTAGTAGGAATAGGAACTAATATCACGTTGATGGTTTGGAGGAACTAACGATTGAAATTAACTCTGAAATATCAATTGGAGTGAAAGTCTAAACAAATGCCAGCAGTGCTGAAAGCAGCTGAGCATAAAGACTTGCCTTTGAAATAGCTATGAATCATTTTTCTCTAATGTCTAAAATTGTGTTTGTGAAGAAATACATGAAGTCGTTACTACTGTAGTTAAAGTGAAAGGAATACTGGGCTCAACAGAGCTCTGACTCTGTCAGTCTGGCTACAGTGCTGAAAAGAAACCTGGGGTTGTTCTTATTTTCTTCAATTAATGATGAATAGTAAGATGTCGGGTTATTTGCTTAAGCTGCACGTTTGTGAGTTAAACCACGGTCAGGCACTTCTGATTTGAAGCTTTCCTTTTCAGAGGAGCCACAGTATCCAAAGTTGTACACAGTGAGGACGTAAAACTATTAACGAGATACTCGACCTCACTGGGAGCAGAGTTTAGGCAGCTACTCTGCACTGTGTTGATAGCATTGAAGAGCATAATGAAGGAATGATATCCTTAAACTTAGTTACAGCACTTTCATAAAGATTTATAATATAATAAAACTTCCCCATTGCTGTGTAATCCATAAAAGTGAATGTAAATGTTATTAAGAAATGGACAAGATCCAAAGTGATTAAAGTGGTGGGTGGGCTCCTTTACATTTTGAGAGAATTACATTTTGAGAGAAGCCAATTGAATCCAACTAGATTAAATGCAGTGTTGAGGCTGTCATTTTCAGTATCTACATGGATGTTAAAATCACCCACTATAAAGATTTTATCTGAACTCAGCACTAAATCAAGTAAGTCTGAGAAATCAGACAGAAACTCTGACTAAGGACCAGGTGGACGATAGACCATAATAAATAAAAGTTTTTTGAATTTTTCAATTAGGCTGGATAAGGCTAAGAGTTAGAGTTTCAAATTAATTAAAACTTTGTCTGGGTCTTTGATTAGTTACTAAACTGGAATGGAAGATTGCGACTAATCCTCCTCCTCGACCTGAGCTTCGAGCATTATGACAGCTTGTAAGAGCCGTTTTCTTTGTTTTCTGTTCATTCTTTATGTTATGCATGTGAACACTAGGGGGCATTTGATTGATGAGGCATTGTGTGTATATATACAGGAAATGGTTCACTAGTTGGGTGCGTAAATTGATGAAGGCACAACAGTTTTGACCGTGTGAAAGGTATGGACAAGAACTACATGTTGTCGGTCACAAAAATAAAAGGAATTGAGGACAAAATGTTTGAAAGCGTCTGTGTGTTAACGATCAGCTGTGAGCACGCGTCATAATCAAGTGCAAGGTAACGCCAAAGTATCACCATTGGACAGCTGATACAAACGTGACTCTGCGGTGTTGATTCATTTAAACTAACATTCATCCTGCTCCAACCAGATTTCTGTAAGGCAGAATAAATCAATATGTTGATCAATGATGATATGGGTTTTTAAAAAAAACAGGAGGGACAAGGAGAAAGCAGTGGTTTGTGGAGATTTCCTGCAAAACTACTCACTTTTTAGTGGTTGTCTCGTTGTACGTTTCATTTGAAACAAAGGTGAAAATGGTTAAAAAGTTTATGCATCTTAACTGACTGTGTAATGCTTATGGCTGAATGTTCCCTTCGTCTCTTTTTGAGTAGACAAACCAAAAGCAACCACAAGTGAGTGAATGCCAGGGAAATATACGCCTCTAGATGGCATTCAGTGTATTGCCATTTGAGAAACTGTTTGTGAAGCAATTTAGCTCCATTTTTCTTTGAGCACTCACTAATTCCACTTTCTTCAGAATTTTAGCATTCGGTGTCATTATCAAGGTAAACCCACAAAGCCACTTTGATTTTTTTTTTTCCCAAGTAAAAAGATGTACAGGGACTACTATAATAGTCCCTTTTTCAAGAGCAGGCAAATCTGTTTGCCATATTAGACTGTTGGCGCCATTATAGCTGCAATTACTTTTATTTTTCCCTAATTTTTACAAGCAGAGCGTAAACAAGCATTTGGGGCTTATGTCAAACTTAATTAGAAGGACAGAATGTGTTCCTTTCTCTCCAGTTTGCTCTCATGCCAAGGAAATTATTTCACTGCTTACAACAGATCACCACAGGTTAATCCTACATTAGCTATGCATGATTTTATTTAATAATGCAGAAACCCCATGATTAGTGCTTTGCAAAAACATCATTTTACATATACAAATATACACATATACAAATGTATTTTGTGTGTTTAGTACTCCACAATAAAGTGCATAAACACAAATCTGCAAATTAGGCTGCTTTTTTCCCCACTTTTAATTTATACAATCTTTAAACATACTGGCCCTTAAGGAGTAAAAAGGAAATAAGAACTGAACTGATGGATTTGATGCACAATAATAAACAGGAATAATAAAATGAAGTCAAATGCTTTTTAAAATAAAAAATACATCCAAATGCAAAAAAAGGGTGCAACAGTTCATGCTGGTGCACTGCACTGTTTTGGAAAACTGTTTCAATAGGCCCAAATTAACCCAATAGGTTGATTTTTAAAAAAATAATAAATAAAGCATTACACACAAGGACTGTGCTCTTCCTGGGTGGGGCCTCATTACTGAGTTCAAGTTCACAGATAATATGAAATTCAAACGAGACTGCCCAGATAACCAAACGATGTCATAAAATTTTGAAACACCAGCAGTGCACATGTCCATGTAAATTACTCAGATGATCCATATATTTGCGGCAATAGTGACAGTAGTTTCTAGACAGCCAGTGCCAATTATGTACTCTTATATTATATCACTGTGCCTTTAACACCAGACCACTGGAACACATCTCCAGCATCAGTAGATAGAACCTGTGTTCTACATTTAGCACCAACATGCTGAAAAGTAGGTTTTTGTCAACTGATTATCCCATTAGACAAATTTAGTAGTAGATGCAAAAATCCTTTACTGGCTGGCATAGTGATGAACACCACTTCCTTTAAAGTCTTATAACTCATTGCCCCAGAGAGAAAATACACACCAACAAGAGAACAAGTACTTACATTTTTGAGTCGTCTGTTGCCTTCATCACGCCTAAAACAACATTTCAAGGCAGAAATAATTACCTATACAGGAAAGTGATACTTCTGCTGCTACAATTTACATTTTGACAGTGTCACTGAAATGCACAAAATTACTCCAGTAAATCAGATAGCTGAGAGGAGGAAAAAAGTTACACTGACATCTCAAGCCTTCTCATTTGCAATTCTCCACTAATCAGCTACTAATCAGGTTTTATAGAGAGCAGGCTATCAGCTCACAGAGGAGCAGCTTGTCAGCAAAAGCGCAGACATTTATTAATGCAAAGCACCTCATTTGCTGTTATCTTTTTAAATACAGGTACTGAAAACGGAGTCAGTGTTCAAAGTGGTAAATATAGCCTACACAGAAAACATTTTTCAAAAGACAAATATGTAGGCCTGCTACATAGTGGTACAAGTTAACCAGTTCTTTGACTTCTGAAAACATTTCCACACCAAGTTACAACGACAACACCTGCACAGTATACAAGTTTGTACATTCACATCTGCGTTCATACAACTTCACCTGAGTGTCACACGAGTGGAGATGTCCTGCAGGTCACCTGGGTGAAACAGCTGGGAGTCATTTAGTCCCAATTTCTGGCAGGCTTTCAGGAAAACATTCACATTATCCTGAAATATCAGAATCACTGAGGTGGTTACAAATTAACAAGCATCAAAAACTGGAGAATCAGATAGATAGATACTGTAGATAGATACTTTATTAATCCCCACAGGGGAAATTCAATTATCCAACAGCAAGCACACAAAATAAGTAGACACAAACACATAAAAGATACTAAGACATAAAAAAAAATGCTGATGCATCCTCTCACAAACTAATAATGGATAACTTGCAAAATGACACTTTCATCTTCAAACAATGAAAACCGCCTCCTTTAAAGCAAATGAACAGTTCACAAAGAGAGTACAACCGGCAATCAACTCTGATTTACCAATAATCAGTTATCCATCTGTCAGACACTCAGCAAAAGACAAAAACAAGTAGCTGTATGAGCTGATTAAGTTTAGAAAATCGTACTTGCTTTACTGGGTGTTGGCAGCAACAGCCAAAATTGTGGCACAACTCTAAGCTCTATTTATCCAAGCTTAACAGATCCTATCTAGTTGTCAACATTTTCTTAAGATTACAGCTACTTCTGAAGGTCAGTTGTTTTTGAAGGTAAGTACAGTGGAGCCACCTCTCATTTCTTTATATTTTGCTTCAAATGAACCACACTTCATTTTAAAGTGGTTCTGAGCAATAGTTCTCCAGGCTTTCTGAAGGTCTTTTGACATTTTTCTTTGGCTGTTTATCCACTCATTTTCAGTTCAGTCCTTGTAACCATATGTATACTAGCAGCCTGACACACAAGACAGTATTTTGACACAGTGATTCCAGCATCATTATCCACAGCAGCTGAACAGTATCTGAAAGTCATGTCCTAAGAAATAGGAAAAAAAAATCCAGCAAACACCTGACACAGGACCTCAGATGCATCTGGCCAATCAGCTGATCCATATGCTGTTCACTGAAGTGTCATCAGAAATGGTGTCAGTGGAAGGGTGGCTGTCAAAAAGCCACTCTTAAGGGAGGGAAACATGGAGAAAAGGCTGAGGTATGCATAATTACATAAGAACGGGACAGAAAAATCAGATCTTTGAAATTTTTGTTTCCGATAGTCGTCAACATGTATGGAAGAGGTCAAGAGAGGTACAACAGAGGGTCTACAGCCATTTGTCACAGTTTGGGGCTCCATTTCCATCAGTGGGCATTTTCTCAAAACTGATGGAAATATGAACATAGAAAAAAAAACCTAGATTTTGATGCACCATGCAATCCCATCTGGAAACTGTCTTATTGACAAAAGGCTTCATTTTCAGAATGGTAATGATCCCAAACACACTACCAATGTTGTAAAAGCATACGTGGATACGAAAAAAATAACCCACAATGGAACATTATCAGTCATGGATTGGCCTCCCCAGAGCTCCATGGAAACCTCAACATTAATGAAGCAGTGTGGGATGATCTTAACAGAGTGGAACTAAAGGCAGCCAACATCGAAGGAAGAGATTTGAAGAAGCCTGGAGAACTATTCCTGAAGACCACTTAAAGAAATTACAGAAATCGTGTCTAAGGGTTCAGGCTGTGGATGAGAACAAAGGTGGTCATACCATATTGACTTTCAAACTTGTTAGAATTGTACAAACTGTTTACATGCTGTATTTCCATGTATGTTTGCAGATTTCACCCATTTTTCAAGGAAAATATAAAGAAATGAGAGGTGACTCTAGTCTTTTGCACAGTCCTGTAACTTTAGCTACACCTTAAAGGTAGGCTGTCTTAATTAAAAACATACCATGGAAGGATGGATGATTTGCCAGGTTCTATTAGTAAATAGAAAAACTGAACTGTTAAATCAATGACAATTATTTTAATTCATTTGTGCTTTTAGATGTAACAGTTAAAAAAATAAAATAAAAACAACCCAATATTTAAAAAAGCTCAGAGATTCACTAATGTTGAAGCTTCAAAAAGGTCCACAAAGATGATATTTATTCTGTTATTTAAACATTTTCCTGATTAGGTGTCAATATTGTTTTTTCTACCCATGTTAAACATTCACATTTATGTAAAAGCATGCTTAATTAGTGGTTATTAGATTAAAGCAAGCAAAAGCTGTTTAGGCTGTGAGAATAAGCACTGAATCTCTGCTGCATTTGATTCTCCCACCTCACCACCAGTCCTCCACCCACTGTTGGGCTCCATCTATTGGCCCCTATTGGGAGTATGAAATCGATCCTTTCCTGGTCTTGCTTTAGGCTGTTTTGGCAATTATACATGTATGAAGCTATTGAAACACAGCCTGAAGCCAAAATAAAAATCTTCATTTGCATCAGCGCCCAATAAAAATAAGCTGAAACTTTACAGTTGGTTGAAATGCACGGGTTTAGTCAAACTACAGCACAACAGTCTCCTTGTGTCTCTAACAGGAAACCACACAATGTGTCAACACTTCCTGGCTAGCAGGTGCCTTTTTGCCTTCTTGCATACTCTGATTACAGTACTGTATGTATACGTCAGACAGCTGAAGTTTAACACTCACCAGGCCAGCAATGGGAGTAGACAGCCTGTTCACTCTTTTGATGATACCAGGTTTCAACTGGTTAATTAAACTGTAAGTGAAGAATATTTCAGATCAAGAACCACAACTTTTTAAGCAAGCTTACAAAACTAAACTTCTGGGTTAACCAGCAAAAACTAGATGTTATGCTCTGTACTTGCCAATTAATTCATGGGTGTTTATCTTAGCTTACTTTAAAGGATACTCAGCAACCTCCAGACTGCAGTTTCGGATGCTACCATTTTTCAAAAACGTTTCAAGGCTGCTGAAGGCAAGCTGGCAAATTAGCCCACATACACTCACTAATGATAGGTCTGCATGATAATTATCTTTCAACTTAATTCTTAGAGATAAAAGTTTGACCACAGTAAATTCGAAAAC
Source organism: Apistogramma diplotaenia (assembly GCA_015052665.1). Taxonomy (NCBI): domain Eukaryota; kingdom Metazoa; phylum Chordata; class Actinopteri; order Cichliformes; family Cichlidae; genus Apistogramma; species Apistogramma diplotaenia. The sequence continues at coordinate 5,889 of VOQJ01046423.1, read as the reverse complement.
ACTCAAAGTTTGAGCATCATTACTTACTCGCAAAGCAAGACTCCGTTCTCCAACGCAGCACGGAAGTCACTGCATCCAAACACCTTTCCAGTCACTTCCTGAAAAGACAAAAAAAAAGCAGCTTTTATTCAATTTTTATTCATTCATGTTTCTTTGTTTAATGACGAGTCTGAAGTTAAGAGTTAATTAAATTAAATACACAGCTGGAGGTCCAACAATTCTTTTTGCTTTTGCAATGAAAAATCCAGGCTGCACTGAGGTGTGTTCAACTTCATTTTCAGATTGTGTTTATGTCTCTTTTTTGCTTGGCAGTGTTCCTTTACTAGAACGAACAAACAACAGAGGCAGATCAAAAATGTGGACCACAAACAAATAAAGAGCAGCAGACTGATATGCTGGCACTTAAATCAGGAACTAAACGCTGGTGGCACTCGCCGTCTGGTTTGTCGTTTTAACCAGAACCCGGACACATCGATCTGGCTGGTAAAACTGAAAACCTAATTTCTGAGGTGCACGCCAGTGAGCTCAAATGTACTGGGACAAGTTTGATTCATGGCAGCTCCTCTACATGCGCTGCTAACTGCTAACCACTAGATGCTACACTCAGAGACATGAACTGCAGGAGACCTCTGAATCAGAGCCATTTTGGCACCACACAATGCAATGGACCAACCGCTTAATAGGCAGTGGTGGTCACAGTGTTTTGGCCCAGTGTTCAGCCAGTAAGTAAGCAGAAACAAATAAATGTGTATAACTGTATGTAATCTAAGCTGCAATCGGCTGTGAGTCATGCTAGATTTTAAAGAGGTTTAAATATCTGCCACTGTTAGTTATTCACCTGCTGAGTTCAACTACAGTAGGGCAAAGTATAAAGGACCAAGAAATTAGAAATTCTGGTAAAATACACTCACTGGCCATATATTAGGTACACTTGTTCAGTTACTCAGCACATACCTCATCAGCCAATCAAATGGCATAAATTCAGTACATTTAGACAAGTTAAAGATGGCCTTATGAAGGGGAAGAAAGGTGATTTAAGTGACTTTGACGGTGGCATGGTATTGGAGCCAGACAGGCTGGTCTGAATGTTTCAATAACTGTTGATCTACTGGGAAAATCCCAGCAGATCATCTTGCTGTGGACCCAAGGATGAATAACTGTTGCTGTGGTAACAACTAATGGGTGTCTAAATAATGCACAACCATCTCTAGGGTTTACAGAGAATGGTCAGAAAAACAAAATATCCAGTTCTCTGAGTGGAAATGCCTCCTTGATGCCACAGGTCCGAGGAGAACAGCCAGGCTGGCAGCAACTCAAATAACTAGTCTAATGGTGTGGAAGATATTTTCTTGGCACACTTCGGGCACCTTGGTACCAACTGAGCAAGGTTTAAACACGACAGCCTGCCTGAGTATTGCTGCAGAGCATGCCCATCCCCTTTATGACCACAGTATACCCATCTTTTGATTATGTGCCGTGTTACAAAGCTCAGATCATCTCAAACTGGTTTCTTGATCATAAGTACACTGGACTCAAATGGCCTCCACAGTAATCAATCTCAAACCTATAGAGAAGCTTTGTGGTGTGGTGGAATGGGAGACAAATCTGCAGGAACTGTGTGTTGCCATCATGTCAACATGGACCTAAATCTCTGATGGAAGTGTCCAGCACCTTGTTGAATCTGTGTTGCAAAAATTTTAAACACAATATTGAAGGCAAAAGGAGGACACAAGCAAGATGCGCCTAATGGAGTGTATATACATATTGCTCAGCGTGTGGAAAAACTACTATACTAGAACTTAGGAAACCATAGTCTGGGTTGAAGTTAATTAAACAGACAATATACACACTACCTCTTATAGTTGTCGTCAACTATAAAAGTAAATAAAGAGAGTTGGGCATAAAGATATTTTGCATAAAAGGTTGAAATATTCGCCAGCTGTCACATAAAAACAAATAATTACAAAATATCTATAAAGAAAAGCAGCCATAAAAATGTAAACAAGCACTCCTACAAACATTCAAAAGATGTTTTTATGCTCTGAACAAAGAATATAGCATAACCTATGTAAATGGCTTGGCTTGGCAGGAGCAAGAACAAGGCAACTGGGGTTTTGTAATGAGGACATAAAAATGGGACTATTAAGGTTCGGCTCCATAACTAACACAGGGCCCCAAAAGGCTATTCTTCGCACTAATTAGTCCCCCCAGGAATCCACAATTACAATTCATTTTTAGTAGAATCAGGCACTGGGTACAGAGCGGATGCTTCTCAGCTGAATCACACAAACAATGCAGTGCAAGGTTAACACAATAATACACAATGTGGTTGTGCTGTGGCATGCCATTTGTTCTACAGCAAACGTGTAATGGTCATTTTAATGAACAATTCTCCCTGAGAACCCACAAATGAAATGAATCTCAACCATATGCATCTTGCAAGCCTCACCAGATTGCTTCATTTATCTAAATAGAAGTAATCTGTCTGAAAGCCAAAAGGATCAAATGACAGGGTGGAGGGGAAAAAAGGCATCATTACATGTAGCCTTTAAAATAATATATTATTGAGAGCTGCAGTGATCAGCCAATTAATCTGCAGCAAAATGCCACCAGAAAATAAATGTGGGAATTTTAAAATGCCAAACATTCACTTCACAAATGTGGGGTTTGTTAAAAAAAAAAAATGAAAAAAATGACAATATAAATCGATACTGGAAATGATTCTTAGTTGCAAAACTTAGTTCAGTTAAAAAGACATTACAGTCCAGATATTTCATTTTATTAAGGAGATGATGGGTGGTGTTATAAACCAGGAGAATATGTGCTGGAAAGTGGGATGCGGCTACTTCTGCTTCACCAACTAAATTGCCTTTTTACATAATGCAGAAGAGGCTGATCCATTATATTTTCTCCTTAGTACAGCAGCACTGAACAAACATTTACATGCAGCTGCTGCCAGTTCTGTGCTAATGATAAAAGAGTTTATGGATGCTTGAATATGTGGAAGCTTATTATCCTGCAACCTGTAGTTGGAGATATTAGAGCCAACACATTCCTATTGTGATCTGGCTCAAGAAACAGTTTATGACAATTTACTTGTTTGAAAGCAGCAGGCCCTGCCTTAGTCCCATCTAACACATACATGCCTCTTCACAGTTCACCCATTCTTCCATCCATCAGTGCAGGAAAATAGACGGGCAAAATTGGCATGGGCTTTCTGCCAAGAGACCTCTGCACAAAATTCTCATAATGATCTACTCAGACACAAGTGACATTAATGGTCCTATTTAGAGTTGGTCGACATCCAGTGCCTACAATCTACAAGTTGTATTCATTGGTTCTGATTTAAGGATCACAATTTCTACAACGGGAGCAGCCTGAAATAACCTAGAAAATGCACAATTGAAACCACATCCTCCACAATGCATGCAGAGCAAAGGCTGCCTACACCACATGCCAGGGTAGCGTGAAAGTGCTACATGTCGAAAACTTAACACATCCCTTATGTAATGTCAGTAGAATGGCACTAAAACAAACCTCCTGGAAGGTATACAGGTGGGTATGTATGTAGGCATTTCTTTTAAACTTTAACAATTTATGTACCTGCCCTCCATTTGAATTTACCTCTGAACCTCTGAGACCTGCATTCAAATATTTTTTTAGAGCAAACAGACTCTTCTCAGATAGTTTTTTTTATTATATAGACACTTACCTGAGTCCTATCAAGGCACAGTTTGCATTTGGGATTAAAGATAAGTATGTAAAGTGTCGTCAGTTGATGTTTGAGACTGTAGAGCCTCAGTAATTTTAAATGGGTGTGACTATAAGCAGTCTTTAGTGAGTCTTAATAATCCAAATTATGCACTGGTACTTTTTTCATGGCTCTTTCTGGTTAATGCATTAGATTCCCTGTTTCCATAACAGGTTAAAACACTGACATATCAAATCTTATTAGTCGTGTGCACGGGAATTAGTTAAGAGGAGCGCAAATAGCTGCACGTCTCAGAAGCTAATAAAGGGGAAAAGAGTGAAAAATTGAACCTGTAGCTACCTCAATCCAGCGTTGAGCCTCGTTGAATGCGTCTGCACAGCTCACACTGGTCTGCTGACGCCACTCCATCTTAATCTTCTGAACAACTCTAATGAGATGGGTAAAATAAAGTTTCTTTACATTAATTAATGACGGGGCACGGAAGCCATGAACCTCTCGGCAAGCTTATCAAATAAGTTCAATAAGCGTCAGCAAAACACGCGCGCGCGCACACAAAAAAGCCATTAAAAAAAAAAGACACACGCACTTAAAGTTTCTGCATGTTTAGTCACCTTGCGCTGTGATGCGGCTGCTCACCGGTGAAAGTCCTCCGCTAATTGACATGCAGTTTAACACCGGACCGTCCGTACCCAGACCCCATCACTGGCAAGTTCCGCTTATTGGATAAAGTGTGGCGGAAGGTCTCCGCCCACTTAAAACTTCAAGTAAACTTTGCGAGGTGATGAGCCGAGACGAGCAGCACAGACTCATCAACCCTCTGCTGGCCCGGGGCTGCACTACACTACAAGAACCACAGGAGATGAGGCTTTACTCGGGATGTTTCAAATACTAAAGACATGAAAAGGTTGGTGTGCGTCTTTATTCTGGCACTGACATTCATAGAGAGTTACACAAGGACGTTCGTCAAGTCATTAAAACAAAATATTAAATATTAAAGTATTAAAAATAGTATTTAAAAAAAGGTGGCTAGAAAAGGGATGGGATACAGATAATTTCATTAAATTAGACAGTTTTAACTTAAACAGCAGCATATAATGTTTTACTTTTACCCTTCAAGCTTTTAATTAAAACTAAAGTCACATTTTTAAATTAATTTCCCAGTGTGATTACAATGATGCAGTTCTAGTGGAGAATTATTAAAAATGTCTCTCTTGGCCTGTTTTATTGCTTACCTCGTTGATGGCCTGCTTATTTGGCCTTGCAGTAGCAAAATGAAATAAACTGCGTCTAAAGTATAAAAGTACCTCCCTCAATACTGACTTTGTATTTTTTTTCTTTAGTTGAATATCTGATTGATACCACTGAGATTCTATAGTATATATACAGTATATATATAAAACTGACCACATATTGGATCCTCAGATGTAACTACATCCCTGTCTATATCCACTCATCCATATTTTCTTAACCACGCCAGCAGCTTATTCCAGCTCTCACAGGGCATGAGGAGGAGTATGCCTCCGGACAGGTTGCCAGTCCATGACAGGGAGGCAGACAACCACTCACATTCACATCAGCAACCTATTTAGAATCACAAATTAACCCAACATGCATGTCTTTGGTCGGCAGAAGAAACTGGAGCACTCAAAGGGTATCGACACAGACACAGGGAGAGCATGCAAACTTCACACAGTCAGGCCCTGGGCACGCCAGTATATTCAAAGCCCAGAACCTTCCTGCACTCACTGCATCACTGTGCCATCCACATGACTAAATAACAAATACAAACTGTCATTTGCTGTGAATTCAGTGACACTTGCTGAGGTTGTGATTTCTCTTTGGGTTGATGCAGACAGGTTTGACCCCACAGCCAACCAATGTCGCATGTGGAATGTAAGTCATGTAATCTATTACAGATCATTCAGAGGATCGCCACATTTAAATGTCAAATGTGCAAAAATTATGTTTGCATAGAATCCAGATATATAGCAATTTCCTTCTCCTCTCTAATTCATTTTGTAAAAGCTGGTTTCCATCAGTCTGTGTAACAGCAGCTGTGTGCAGTTCACAGAATGTGACAGTATTATCAAGGGCAGGGCTCTTCAGCAGCCATGTCTATGAATAGTAAATTGTTTTTCTTTTTCGTATTTCAAAAAAAAAAAAAAGAAATATATATA
>VOQJ01046418.1:0-20021 GCA_015052665.1 Apistogramma diplotaenia | reverse complement strand
TTTATCATAAAGGAAAGTTTGAAGCCTAATCTTAAAAGTAGAGAGGGTGTCTGTCTCCTGAATCCAAACTGGGAGCTGGTTCCACAGAAGAGGGGCCTGAAAGCTGAAGGCTCCGCCTCCCATTCTACTCTGAAGTATCCTAGCAACCACAAGTAAGCCAGCAGTCTGAGAGCGAAGTGCTCTGCTGGGGTGATATGAAATGGAAACATCTCGGGAAAACAGGTGACCGCACACACACACAGGAAGCAAAACCAAGGGATTGTCAAAATAAAACAGGAAGTAAGAAACATGATACAAATGCAGGGAGCAGCACACACACTGGGGAAAACAGACACAGACATCTGAAACTAACACCGAAGACTTGGCACAAGAGGAATAACACGGACACAGTGAAACCAGAATGAAATATGACCAAAACAGAATGCAAACTACAACAAACTGAGAATCTAACTATTAGAAAACCTAGTAAATGCACCAGAAATGTAACAAAAACAGAACTTCATTCAAAGAACTGAAAAGACTGGGCCACTGGTCCACGACTGTGAGAGATGAATGCTGAAACCTGACTGAAACTTTTTTCTCTGTAGTCAGCTGTTTTTACGACTCTTTCAAGAATCTTTGATAGAAAAGGAAGGTTGGAGATCGGCCCATAATTAGCTGAGACAGCTGTGTCAAGTGATGGATTACATTACTGCCACCTTAAAAACCTAGCCCTTTAATAAAGATAGATTGATCACATGTCGTACAATATATTCATTAATGAAAGGACTTCTTTGAGCAGTCTAAAAAATGGGCTCTAACGGACATGCTGATGGCTTGGAAGTATAATTACTGATGTTAGCTGAGAAAGATGAATCTGAGAGAGTCTAAAGATCTGCAGTATTGAAAGTAGCTGTACACACACCCACCACCTCCTTCCTGTCTACCAAAGAAAAGCAAATAAGCCAAAAAATAATTTCTAAAAGCGAATAAATATGATTTAGGTTTTTTCCTCCACATTAAAGTAGCATCATTTCTTTGCTGGTTTTCCTTAAAGTGACATCAAAGGAATTCCTTTTGGAATTTAAATAGTGCACCTGAAATTAATGAGAGGCCTGTGGAGTGACACGTTGTATTAATATGCAATTACATTTGGAGCTGAAGTTATTTTGTCACATTACTTCTGTTTAGCTTGCAGCAGGAGTAACTCCTTTGACTTTTGTTGTTATTTTGTGGCTACTTGGGTGAGAGCAGTAAGTGGCCCATTCGTTTTTGATTCATAAGTATCTGCCAAAATAAACCCCGTGGAGCCTTAGGGTGAGCTTAGCTTAGTATTTTATTAAGCAAGGCTCAACTTGAAATATGGCTGTTTCTATCATTTTTAGCCACAGTAGCAAAAGTCTCACATATTTAATAACTGATATAAAATATAAACTCCTTCAAGTGAGGAACATGGTCCAAATCGTTTTTGAAGGTCTTCAGGACTGATCATGAGCTCAGACTAGCTTAAACCTGTGTCTACATTTTCACAATGTAGACACATTAAGTTCCATAAATGTTGTCATTACAGTTTTCTTTTAAAAGCTTTTCCATTTGGGTGTAAATATTGTGTTGTTGTCACCAGACTGTTTGGTTTCAGAAACAGGGGCACAGTAAAAGTCCGTTACAGGTACAATCTGCACTGATGTACCTTCCAAGACGAGTTATTTGACCTCAAGATAGCTACATATTTGTCACGGATAGCCCTCTGCTCAGTTTGCACCTTCTTTAAAGGTAATAATTTGTACCGTTATTACCACAAGTTAAAGACTGATCTCCATATGCTTCGAATCATAAATCTACACAACTTACAGTAAGGACTTATTCAAGGATATTCACCCCATTCACAAGCCATTATACCCATTATGACTGAATAATGCTCTTTCTTTTCTTCAGGTTGTGTCCAGTCATTACATTTCTATTCAATTTTATTTGTACAGCACCAAATCACAGCAAACAGTCTCCTCAAGGTCTTTACCTTACAATAACTACAGAGTAAACCCAACAATCAAAACGACCCCCTATGAGCAGCACTCGGCGACAGTGGAAAGGAAAAACTCCCTTTTAACAGGAAGAAACCTGCAGCAGAACCAGGCTCAGGGAGGGGGGGTCATCTGCTGAGACTGAGGCTGAGGAGAGAGACATATACTTTAAATCAATATTAATGGGAAGATGCTGCTCAGGTGTCCAAAGAGAGAAGAGAAGGTGATTCCAAAAGTGGTCGTAGGTGTGGATGTTTGACTCGTGTTAGGCCTGTGATAGACTGGCAGTCTGTCTCATCCTGTGACTGCAGTGATCCACTCCAGCTCCAATGCAATCTTGAGTTGGATAAGCAGTTAAAAAGTGAATTGATTGCTGGATTGGAGAATGCTAAGGTTAGCTTTTGCTCGCTTGGTACTCGTTTTATGTCTCTTTGTATTCATCAGTTTTTGGTCATTTGTTGTTGGTCTGCTGTCATTTTTATGATTTGTTATCATTTTTAATCTCTTTTTGGGTGTTTTAGTGTCGATGTGGGTGTTTTATCAGGGGTAAACCACGCTTTTGGTGATGTGAGCTGCTGCTGTTGGAGGAGCCGTTTGTCTCCGACAGGGCGAACAACATAGCAGCACTGTTGACTTTGGCTGCTGCACAGTTTCATGTTTGAAGGGAATATTTCCTCTCTTGTCTCTGAGCCAATCTGACTAATGTCTCTGACCTTCTCACACAACACGCACAGGTCTGTATTTTCAATTTTAGTGCCAACGAAACACTCACAAACAATGCTGTGCGACTGAGCTGTTGGATAACCATAGAAACTAAGAAGGAAAAGCCTGGTGGTTAAATATTTTTTGTTTATTCTTTTTAATTTCTAACATGGAGAAAACTCACAAACATGTCTGCAGCTGTAGGAATTTCTCCTGACTGTTCCTATGGTAACTGTTATAGTAATAACACACCTGGCGTAATAATAGCAATGATGCAATTCCTTTAACGAGGTAATGATCTGTCTGCCTGCTTTTGGCTTGATGTGCCCAAAATATGGCTTACAGTAATTTTGTAATAATTAGGCAAACTGTCGACGGCGTGTGTGTGTGTGTGTGTGTGTGTGTGTGTGTGTGTGTGTGTGTGTGTGTGTGTGTGCAGTTCGACCAGCTCTACTGCAGTTTTGCCAACAGCTTGCATTCATCTCGTCCCACTTGCACACTCAGAGCTGGCAGATCTCTGCTGAGGTGAACTCTCTGCAGTTTTTCTGTTTGCTTTGTTAATTGTGGCTCATATGAAAGCCAACAATCTGTTTTGCAGCAAACAGTCAGCGATCGCATGTCCATCAGAGTCTCAGTCTGTTTCCGAGCCAACTCTGGTCCAGTTTGCTTGCATGTGAGAGTTACTGAGCTGGTGATACTGTAGGTATGTTTGCATAAGTGTAGCTACAATGCAACTTCCAGCTAGTGGGAAAGACTTCACTCATCTGCTTGTTAATTCTGATGTCATTAACCATTTTGGGGCCAAATATAACTTGAGTTTCCAAAAGCAACAACACTAAGATACTATGAAGAGTTAAAACAGTCCAAATTCCTTCTGCTCCAAAAACAAGTGATCAGTGTCGCTGTTTTCACAATACTTATAATAAGGTTTAAAGTCAAGGCATCCATAAAAAAGAGGATTTATGAGCGTCAAATGAGAATAAAATAAATAAATCCCAGCTCATCTCTATGGGTGGTCTTTCGACCTCCAAGCTTGGGTCCTCTACCAGAGTATCTTAGTGGTTCCCAGGACTGCGCTCCTCTGGACAGGGATCTCGGATGTCATTCCAGGAATCTGCTGGAGCCACTCTCCCAGTTTGGGGGTCACTGCCCCGAGTGTTCACTTGGTTTTGCAATGTCTGTCATCACAACCTTCTTCCTTTCTTTGTCCACCACTACGATGTCCGGTTGGTTCGCCATCACAAGTTTGTCTTATCTGGAAGTCCCACAGGATCTTAGCTCTGTTGGGGGCGTATCCCATTTTGATCTCGGTACCTTCAGGTCATACTCGGCACAAATGTTCCTGTATACTATACCAGCCACTTGGTTATGGCGTTCCATGTAAGCCCTGCTCGCTAACATCTTACACCCTGCTGTGATGTGCTGGTAAACTGGACAGTTTAGTACAGGCTAAAGTGGTTAGTTAGCAGAATGGCACTATGTGGGACTGGTGCAGAGCAGGCTGTGATGTATGTGGTCAGTGTTGGGTTGCAACAAGGTAAGCAAACACAAATATGTTTAAGGTGATGATGCTGATTAAATTTACTGACTAAATTGTACCTTTAATACTGACTTATTTCTATGGTATTCTTGCTGTCACGCTGTAACGTTACACCCCATGTTAAAGCCCCCCCACTTGTGTAAATCTCACTTTGACCCCTGGTTACAACCATCCATATGTCACACGCTGAGAGAGAAGAATCAATCACAATGTGGCCAACAGCACAGAAAATATACACAAGCAAATAAATCCACTTGTATGGGAAATGGGGCTGATGGCGACATATTATTCATGTAAATCGCTGCTTGTTTATGATGAAGAGCCAAAACTACTTTGTGTTTAAATGGGCCCTTTCACAATGTTTACCACAGTTTAGAAAACCCCTTCTGGCAGAAGCCAAATTCTCTCCATGAGCAATGGGTCTCTCCTCATGTTGAAAATAGCCACCACTATTCAGTGAAGCCCAAATTAACATAATTATCTTGTTTTGAGAGACCAACCGTCCACAGATACCCCGATGTTCTGTTTACTGTCAAAGAAAACGTGGGAAACAGGGAAACAAAACTCAATAATAAAGCTCAAATTAGCTCCAAGGCAACATGGTCGTGCAGTGGTAAACACTGTTACCTCACAGCAAGAAGGTCCTGGGATACCCTTGTGAACCCAGTGGTGCTCTGTTACTGCTTGATGCTAACGACAGTTTGTCCTTTAATAAACTTCATGTTCAAACATAAGTACACGTGACACCAGAACTCTGGAGGTAGAACAAGTTCTCATGCTGAAGACGTTCTTTTGTTCTTGGTGTGCTTGGTGACTCCAGAGGCAGCTGACAGATACCAGCAGGCCAAGCAGAATGTGGCTCCTGCTACAGCTGAAGTAATTCTGACCAACCATCGAGGGAAAGTGGTGCTCTACTCACACTGTGTGCAGTCAGGGTGGGGTGCTATTGACTTCAACGGAGGATATACTTGGGGAGGAAGGAGAATCTGGGGACAAGGGGGTTGAATCACCCATCACTAGGGGTCAAATCGCTAAGGCAGTACAAAAGATTCCTTGGTGGCAGCGGCCCTGGAGTGGATGATATCCACCCTCGGTTCCTTAAGGCTGCTCCTTGGGCTGTCTTGGTGGGCATGTCCCTGCACCGTCCTGAGGTGCCTCTGGATTGGCAGACCTGGGTAGTGGTTCCCATTTTGAAGAAGGGGAACTGGAGTGTCAGCTCCAGTTACAAGGACGCCGCTCCTGTCTAGGGATCGCTCCTCAGTGTCCGTAGGAAGGTCTATGCCAGGATTCCAAATAGGAAAGTCTGTCCATTAGTCAAACATCAGTCAGGAAGAACGATGTGGATAATTGGTGCTTCAGACCAGCTCTTTCCCCTTTTGACGATATTTGATTGTGAGTGAGAGTTGCCCAACTTGTCCAGTGGAAACGGTGTTGTTGCTTCGCCATTGTCGTTTCCGAAAAATGACATATTTACACTGAGACATTTCAGAAACGATGTCCATTTACACAGAAATGAAAGACAATGAAAACTGCTCCACTCTGGAGCCCGTTTCCAAAAAGTTTCATTTTCACTCCGTTCTTGTGTTAAATGGGAAGCTGAAACACTCCAAACTGTGCCATGTCAACGGGGCCTAAATCAACACTTGGCAAGCTTGAAATTAAAGTATGAAAATAATCTCTGAAGGATGTTTGACAGCTGGATTAATTATGTTCATCCTGTTAGAACAAGAAAAAAACACTATAATTTAAGATTTAAAATCTTTTTGTCACTCTGTTACTCTCAGCTTCACAGCCTCGCGTTGCACATTTCAGCAGCTCCCGTCTGCTCGGATGGAGGCAGCTGATCTGTGGATGACTGTGTCTCTGTGCAGCAGAGTTCACAAGAGGTTTGGGAATCAAACTGATCCGCTTTCACATGATATCAGCATAATAAATCCTGGCTTCCCACAGTCCACATGATCGTGCACAGGGCTCTCCTTTCACCTAATTTCCATTCAGTATGTTTCCTATTTTTATCTCCTCATCAATCTCATGCTTGTCCCAAATATCTATTTTTGACTAAACTTCGTTTGTACATCAAATTTGAATGAACAACTGATCCAAAAGGATTCTATTAAAAATGTTGGGAATCTTTGCAAGGTTACTTAAAAAATGTATTGCATCCTTACAATCACTTTTGGAATCTACTTATTTACTTGGAAGACTTTAGATAGATAGATAGATAGATAGATAGATAGATAGATAGATAGATAGATAGATAGATAGATAGATAGATTTTCATTTTAATTATTCTACTGTTAGTACTTGCACAAAAATACTTGCGCCTGTTCCTGTTTTACACCGAGTTGATACAAATTAAAATGAACTTTTACATGTGAATCTGCACAATAACAAAACCTTATGGCATGTGGTGAGAAGCCAAACAGTATTAGAATAAACAGTAGCTGAACATAAAATGGTTGCTGGTTTTGGAAAGTGATTTCAGATAGCAGTAAAAACAATAGAGGCTATACAGGAGGAGCAGTGAAATGAGGTGACTAATCGCTGAGGCAGGTAATGACTAATCTGTGATGGATTAGTCTTGAACATCTGCCAGGACTGCACTGCCGCTGTCTGCATCCCAACACACATGCACATACACAAACACACTTTCACACACTTCCACTTGTTGCATTTGTAGGCCTAAGCACGCACGCACTGTGTGCCTTACATTCCTGGGAGGGGATTTGACTGGCAGCTCGGGGGCGTGGTCAGCATGACTAGGTAACATTGTGGTTTCTGTGTGTGTGAGGGAAATTCGTTAACAGTCTGTCACTAATTGTCACAGCTGTGTCCTGATTTGCCCACTGAGGGTGTTTTCTAGTGAAATATCCAATGTGTTTTTATCTATTTCGAGACCTGGAGAGGCGTTTTAGTGAAAGAATTGCATGAACTTCTGCATAGACTGTGAAATGTCCAGAAGATCAGGTCCGAGCCTGTGGTAATGGGACGAGGACTTGGTAAGGACAAGGTCGATTTTATAAGAACTAACACAAGACTTGTAGAAGGATTCATAGGAAATATTGTAGGACTTCTATTAGGGGACTTTGTGGATTCTGAAGTTGATGCATTATTGAGGACCAGAGGACTTGAAAACAGACTTTGAAGGAAGACCTTTAAGGGGACTAGAGGCCCAGAAATGTACACTGAAGAACCAAGAGAGATGATTTGGTCAAGCTGAAGGACTAAGAGAAGAACTCAGAAGTTGATGGGAAATTTAGAGGTGGGCTTAAAAGATTACGAGGACTCGAAGGTGGACACAAAAAGGCTTTATGTAAGTACTAGTCATGGCACGTTACCACTTTTTTATGTCCGATACTGATACCGATATTTTACATTTGGGTATCTGCCGACACCAATACAAACCTGATCTGTTTTTTATTTTATTTTATTGTTTTTAAATGCCTGGATGCACTGTAAGTAAGTCAATAGTCTCTTACATGAAAATCACTCTATCACCTGAAGCCTGCTGTTCCTATGTGAGAAAGTGAAGGACCTCCAGCTGTTTCCCAGTAGAGGTTTAATGGTCACTACAGGGAAAAAAGCTGTACAGACTGCAGGTAAAACAGCTGCCTGCTGCTGTTGTGTTCTCAGTATTTATGTAAAAAAAACTGGGGGCTGCGTGAGCATAATGTTGTAATGCTTTGTATTCACAAGCATTCTCCTAAATATGTTTCTACTGCAGGTCTGTATTTAGTCACTAATCAGGGATTAAAGTATAAAGAATATTTAGACGAGGAAGGGGTCCTTCCGGACGATCGTTAGTGCTAATGATGGCGCAAGCTAGCAACCCACTGTTATAGCTACAGTATCTATTCTGGAAGCTGAAGTAGAGAAAAAAACACCAGCTGAAATTCTCACCACAGTGAGCACAACTTCTGTCACAGTGACAGAGAGCTGAGGGTTTTTTCTAACTCCTGATACCTGCTCCATTCCAGTAGGTGGCGATAATGGACCGATTCCAATACCGAATATATCAGATCAGTGCATCCCTAGTAAGGACTGGAAGGATTTCTTTAAATGACTTGTACTGGAGTGCTTGAATAGAAACTTGAATAACAAGAGGGCGACAGGAGCTACAAAGGACTGGTCGAAATTACTTAACATGTAAAAGAGAACTTTGAAAGGAACTTTCAGGGAGAATAAAGTGTCTGGAAGGAGAACAAACAAATGAAAGAGTGAGAACGTGCTGCAGAACTCACTGAGAACTGGAAACCTTGAAGAAGATCCTATTACAATGAGATCCCTCCAATCTCATTGTACATCTATATAATGACAATAAAGGCATTCTATTCTAGTCCATTCTATTCTATTTGAATTTGATTTTTAAGATGAGTAAAAAGGTTTCACGACAGACAATACAATACCATCACCGAGAACCAAGAGCTTACAAGGATTTGGGATTCCTTGAACTGGAAGTCTGGGAGAATGTTGTGTGAATGACTTGGAAAGCGATCTGAACTTGGAGGTTAGGGGTGGCTGATCAGGAGAGATCTGAGAAAACTTAAGGACTCAATTATGTGGACTTGAAGAGTAACTGAAAACCCTTAAAGAAGATAGAGTCCGGACTGCCAGACTAGGAAAATGACTTACGGAGGACTGGGTGAGTGGGAGGACTGACCTGGGTTGTAGAGACTGGGTGGCCTCATGCATGTACACTAACACATTAGAAAGACAAATGGCTGCAGTCAGACAGATGTTTATCCAGCAGGCTATTTAAAAAGAAGTGATTCTGGAAAAAGATAAAGACATAAGAGGAAGAACGGGGCGGAGGGCATGAAAAAATGGATGGAATTCAGCTCGAGGCTGAGAAAAGGGAAAACATGGTTAAGGAATGGCATTTAATGATTTCTTTAATTTGAAAGTTTTCATGCATTTCTTTGATGATTCTTTCTCATCTTTAATTTTCTTCTTCTGCTTAATTTAGGTTTTACGTAAAATGTTGGATTAATTCCAGCATTTGTGTTTTTGTTCATGTTTATGTGTATTTGAAAGGAACAATGCACACTACTTAACCTGAGCACTTCAGTTCATCATGTAAATATGTCATATTTATAAGTCAGCATGATATGAAATTACTGATGTAATTTCACAAATATTTAATTTTAAAAATTATTATTTTATTCATCTTAAAATTACAAATTTAAAAATTTTATCAAAAACTGTATATTCCAAAAAAATGTTTTTTACAATATTAATAAATGACCCAAAATAGAAAAAACATGTAATCCTATATATTTAAATGTAATTTCTAAAATTGATTTGAAAACATTTCCAGTAAAATGTTAAAAATCAAACATCAAGAAATGTAAAAAAAAATTAAATAAAATTAAGTAACTAATGCAAATAAAAATCTAAAAAAAAGTCAAAATAATTCTCATTAAATGTGGATTAAAATGTATGAAAATATCTGAACAGCTAAAACAATTTTTAAATACATATTGAATAAATTAGCCTTTTCAAAATCTAATGTCTATTTTCAATAAGCTCATTTCTCGTTGCGTTTTCTCAGCAGCAGATGGAGTCATGGACTTACAGGTTACACAACATTACTGCTTGGTGCTATAACTGTGTGATTTGTTATATCAGCCACAGCAGTCGTGGAAACTGACATAACGGTCAGCTACAGATGCAGATAATCTCATTTGTCCCCAGTCAAGAAGTCTCTGCTTCCATAAACTTCAGCTTTTATCTTGCTTTCTACAGTTGTTTCAACTTTTCACACTCAGCTGGTGTTGGGAAAAAGAAAAAAGAGTGAGCTCTAAAAATGGCTTAGGCGTCAGAACCAAGTGAGCCTTTATTATCAGTATAAGGCCTACAAGTATTACGTATCATCATTGGCTGGAAGTTGGAGGTGTTTGAGTCAATGAGGGACAAACTGCTTCTACATCATATATGAACTGTCTCACCTGCTCCACACCACACTGCTGAGGCAGGTGAGCTCCTTCATGAAAAACATTTCCAGAAATCATTCAGTTCAATTCAACGTTATTTATACAGCAGCAAAATCACAACAAACAGTCGCCTCGTTATACTGTAAGGTAAAGACCATAATTACAGAGAAAACCCAACAGTCAAAACGACCCCCTATGAGCAGCACTTGGCGACAGTGGGAAGGAAAAACTCCCTTTTAACAGGAAGAAACCTCCAGCTGAAGCAGGCTCAGGGAGGGGGGGGGGTCATCAAGACAAGACAAAAGACACGCTGCGGGAGAGAGACTGAGATTAATAATAACAAGTGATTAAATGCAGAGCAGAGTAGAAGCAGAGTAAAAAGAAGTGAATGAAAAGAAATAGTGCATCATGGGAACCCCCCAGCAGTCTTGGCCTATTGTAGCTTACTGTAAGTAAGAGATCATTTAGCGTCACCTGATCCAGCCCTAACTAACCTAATTTTACACTTGGTACAGTGCAGAAGCATTTTTCTCGTAGCAGCCGTCAGACATGTTTTGGACTGCCTGAATGAAAAGCATGATTCACATTTCCCCTGCTGTGTCCTTTACACCACTGCCTCCAATGTTGGGCATTGAGCTTTGTGATGCCTTGGAAGCAGCCCGAATTATAAGCTTAAACAAAAAGGAAAGTTTAAAGTCTAACCTTAAAAACAGAGAGGGTGTCTGTCTCAAGGTCAAGGCAATGCCCAAACATGTTGCTCCTGGTCCGATTGGGGAGGAGCCCAGAGAAAACTGCAGAGTCCGACGTTGTTTTTGCAAAGTTACACACGATTCAATATCAATTTTAGTGACCTCCGATTGGCGTAACCAGGTGTCATTACTGCTGATGTGAATTAAAATCTTACCAAAGCTACGCTTAGCCTTAGCCAGTCATTCACGAACACAAACAAGAAGTGATACGATACCACAGCGAGAACCAACACCAAACTGGCTCCTAACGTTCTTCATAAAACTCTCTGACATCTGTAAAACACACTGGAGGCTCTGTCATGGTTTGGAGCTGCATTTCAGTCAGCAGTGTTGGAAAGTTTAATAAAAATTATGAATGCAGAAAAGAACCATTTGATCCACCATGCAGTAACATTTGGACATTGCAGCAGCTTCATTTGTCAGCATGACGAGGCCCGTAATGTAATACACTGAATTTTCATGTACGTCTCCACAGTGTCTCCACAGTGTGGTGGTTCCACATTTGCCTTTCAAGCAAAGAGCTTCAGCTTGATGCCAGCAGATAACTTAAATCCCTGGGTTGTGTCCTGAAGGGCATCCAGTATAAAACTCTGCTAAATGAAACACGCTGAGCTACCTGGTGTGGCGGGCCCTTGTGAGTAACGGAGCAGCTGAAATTAGTTTTATTTGCACATGTTTCAATAAATCACTGCACATATTTCATATTTTACTAGCAAAATGTAAAGAAATTAAAGTGATTAAAGCATTTTATATCTGCTTCATTTTGTATGTCTGTATATTTCACAGTAAGGTTTTATATTTTAAAACGTTTTTTAGATATTTTGTTTCTGTTTTTGGATATTGTAATAATGTATTTACCTGAGAAAACACAAAAACGCGTGTGCACCTGGGAGTCTGAACTCAGGGCAGCAAAAGCTCACAGTCCGGAAAACGGGAGCGCGCCCAGCTGACAGCGCGTGCCACTCATCACACTGCAAGCCGGGACTGCTCCACCTGCCCTCACCTGACCACGTGCCTCGCTTCTTCTTTACACAGTTTGGCGCGCGCGCAGTTTCCGGCTGTGAGAAAGTGTCAGGTGAAGCGGAAGTGAAGACAGGAGAGACTCGTGGAGCTTACCTGTTGTGGGTTAAACGAACGAAAGAAGAAAAACCGAGAAAAAAGTAAGTTAAAAGATAAAAGAGTCAATTTAAATGCACGAAGGAGGTTTTTTTGTGTGTGTGTTTGTTTGTGTGTGTGTGTGTGTGTGTGTGTGTGTGTTCTCCAGTTTCCGCTCAGGTTTCAGTCTGTCTGTTCAGGTTCTGCCTGATCAACCTGTACACCTACAGCAGGCGCAGTGCTTTTTTGTTTAATTTAGCATTTCATTTTTCAGACATTTCATTGATATTTGTTTCCTTTTACCGGAGTTTTTTTAATGTTAAACGGGAGTTTTTCCTTCCCACTATCGCCGCTGTGCGCGCTCACAGAGGGCTGTCTGATTGTTGGGTATCTCTGTATTGATGTATGGCCTTTACCTTACAATATAAAGCACCTTGAGGCAATTGTTTATGATTTGGTGCTGTATAAATTCTATTTAACAGAACTTGTTAGTGTATTTGTTTGTTTTTGTTTTTTTAGGGCACAGGATATGTACAGTTGTGTTTTTTTATCGTTAGTGGGGGGTTTTGGGGGCGGGGCTCTCATACCTTTTTAAAAGTTCATTCTTTTTCTTGATATTTTGTGTGACGTTACCTGTTTTCTGTAAGAATGTTTTGCAAAAGTTGTTGAGGAGGTTCTGTTGTTTTTTCTAGTCCTTCTAATGTTGTTTGACCTCTGACTTGTTAGTGTTAATGGACATTAGCTGTTAATCAGCTGTGAGCCACTGCAGATGGCATTCACTTCAGTTATGTTGGGAGGGAAATGAATGAGATGCCAGTTTAATTCCTCATAGGTGACCAGAACCTTTTTTCATAGGAAATGACATCCTCCATTACCACTAGAACCAAAAAGTCAATTCTACTTCTCAGTAAAAGTTCCCCATTCATATCTAGAACCTCTCTTAAGATTTCCCGCCACACATCTTAAACAACTAGAATCTGAATGACTATTGTCAACTGCTTAGGAGTTAACAGAACCTGAACAGGACCACCAGAACCACCTCATAAACAACTAGAAACCTCTACTTTTCATGCTTCATTATTTTTGTAGTTAAGGGAGTAATGGTTCATACACAATTTAGCATAGAGCATGAGAAAGTCTCCATCACAAAATCTAGGTTTTACAAGTATTTGAGAATTCAGTCTGAATACTGCTTGTAAACAAAAATATGAATATTTTAGAAGTTTCAAAAGTTTAGGGAAAGAGAGAGCACCATCACATCTTTGGATCGGTAACCAGACACCAAATCTTTCTAGAAAAGTCAAGTTGAAGTTGTTAGATAATGACTTTTTTGGAATATCGCTGAACTTGCACGAAAATACTTTTTTCCTCTGTTTTGTTTGATTTTCCATTTTGAAGCTGTGACACCTTTTTAAGACCGGTCATGTGATATGAGCAGTGTTTCGGGCCATGCTGGCAAATTTTCACGCAAATTCAAGCTTTTTTGTTTAACTTCAGCTGAACTTTTGAAATTCCATATTCCTGACATCATAGTAGCAGATGGCCTAAAAATCTGAATAGCATATTTAATAGTTTTAGTTCTCTAGACACAGTTAATTGAAAATGGCACCATAGAAATTGATTCTCGGAAAAATCTTGAAAATGTCCCCAGTGTCAATATATTTTACGAGCAAACTAATAACAGTAGAAAGCTATAATTTGGTTGTTCCGCCGTTAAGAACGGGCATCATCACCCTGGAATTTTTTTTCCAGGGAAATCAGAGATGCTCAGGCATTTGGTAAGTCGTCATAGAATAGAACAGAATGCCTTTTTTGTCATTATACAGATGTACGTTGAGATTGGAGAGCCACTCCTGTTCAGTGCTTTAAAAATAGAATCATAAAGATATACTGAACAAAACATACATACACTTCTTACAGAAATTTAAGCCATTTAAAGTCTAAAGGAACTTTTTGCAGAAATAACCAGAACCAAGTAGAACCTCCCCAAAGACCAGTAAAACACATGTCAAGATGATTACAATGTAAACACCAGAATATCCTTATAAGAGCTAGAACATGGAACAACACCTCATTAGAAACGAATGAAAACTTGCATTCTTCACTAGAACCGTCTAAATAGGCCAATAGAACTCCTACAAACAGGTTTAATGTGTCTGAAACATGACTCTAACTTGGACTGACCGGGCGAAGTGGAGTCTAAGTGCTGCAGGAGCAGTTGGGCATGCTGTTTTGGTATTATGACATTGTTTATGTTTGGATTTTGGTATTTCACATTCAAAATAGAGGACTGGACGGTTTCTCCAGTGAATCAGTGTTTTCTCCGTCAGTGCCGGACGCCCAGGTGGAGTTGACGGACTGCTGCAGGAGCACTTGGCAGTGTTGGACTTGTTGTTGGTCAGCAGCAGTTGTAGATGTGCTGTTCGGGCTTTGTCATGTGTCAGGAATTTGCTGCTGCAGCAGGAGTGCATGTTGGCATGTCGGCAGACTGGTCCCAGCTCTCTGACTCTCCCAGCAGAGATTTCCTGGAAAGTCTTGTGACGTGAGAGTCGAAGAAGAGTGATCTAATCTTCGAAATTGAATACAAAGAAAATGAAAAGAAACTTTATCTGTTTTCAGATTCAGAAATGCAAATGAATTCTCTGGTTTCAGCTCTTTTTTTTAACATTTTAAATGTGCTGTTTTTTAGAGACATTACAGAACTCGGCTGAAAGAATCTCTGTGACTTGGATGAGAACAAAACATCTTTCATAATGTGAGGTAGCCTACATATGAAGTGTACTGCACATGTCTCTGCACAAACAATCAGAAAGACTTCATGAGAGTGACCTGAGGGCCCAGTGTTCTCTAGTGGGCCCTGTGCTCGCTGCCCGGCACTGTGGAGCCTGATTTTCCATAGAATACCTGAATTGGCAGTTCCATTACTGCCGTTGACTGGCTCCATGCCCACCTGACATAAATCCAATAGAACGCCTCTGGGACATTGTGTTTCAGTCCATCCAGTGCTGACAGCTTGCACCTCAGACTGTCCAGGAGGTCAGTGATACAATCTGTCATCTCATTAGGAACATGTCCCAATGTTGTCAGGCATGTGGAGGTCACGCAAACGGCTGAGCACCGTTTTGAACTGGTACAGTGACGTTTTAGCAAATTGTCTGTCTTTGAATTCAGCCTTCTGTGGGTTGATAAATTTCATTTCCATCAAACAATATGGCATCTTTACCCAGTACTGTGATTAATTCATGATTTTTCTCAAATTTTTAAAAAATCTTTTCCAGACACTTAATATTTTATTAACACGTAGATATTTCAAAAATGTATTTTATATGAATTTTTAATTAAAAAAATTATCAATTTAAATTTAAAATCATTATAATTTTTTAAATGCTAAATAAATTTTAAAATACTTTTTCATTTTTTTCAACTTTTTTTTTTTACATTTCATTGGAAATGTAAAATTAAAATATTAAACTATATTAATTGTATTTTTTAAAATTCTATTATTATTTAAATAGCAGGCCTAATGCTGGTGGAAATTATAAATCCAATTTTACAAATGTAAAAAAAAAAGCAAAATCAATCAAACAAAAATGTAAAACGCAGTACGAGTCAATCAAAATATTCAGTGGATTTGGATAAGCTCGTATTTTGTTGGAACGATGGCTTTACATTTCCTTAGTTCTTTGTGACTTAAAAGTGCATATCTGTCATTATTTCATCTTGTTCTGTGAACTGAATGTTCCTCTTCAACTTGTTTCAGCTTCGAGCGAAATGCATATTTTTCTTCTCATAAGTTAAGAAGTTTGTTAAAATAATGTGCCGGTTATCAGGATAAATGAGCTTTTGAGTCTCTCAGTCCAAGCTTAATGGGAAGTTTGTTTGCCACAGATGGAGATAAGATAAGATCAACTGAAGTGAACAATGAGGTCATTGACGAGTGTTGCTCTTTCTCGGTTTGTTGTCAGGGTGATGACTTTTCAAGCCGGTGGGGTGGGGGCTTGCAGGGGGCAGTTCTGAATGAGCTGCTGATGCTTTTAATGAGCCATGTAATTTGGATGTTCGCAGTGAGTAACCCCATCCCATCGAACCTGTCGTCCGAGGCCAAGAAAGCTGCCAAGATCCTGAGAGAGTTCACCGAGATCACCAACAGGAATGGACCAGACAAACTCATCCCCGGTAATGTGCCATACTGTCGGCCTCAAATACTGAGGACAAGTTTACCTGCTACATAAAGTGCAGCGCTCTTTGAATACCTGAGCAAGCTCCAAATATATTCCAAAATGTGAAGTACTACAGCTTTCAGTGTGTACTATACTGCATTTGTGTTGTAGCGCATGTGATCGCGAAGGCTGAGGGTCTGGCCATCATCTCTGTCATCAAAGCCGGCTTCATGATCACGGCCAGAGGAGGCAGCGGCATCGTCATCGCCAGGCTTCCTGACAGACGTAAGACCACCAGTGGTTAGCACCGTTGCCTCACAGCTAGAGGGTCTTGGTTCGAATGCACCTTGGCCCCGGCCTTTCTGTGTGGAGTTTGCATGTTCTCCTTGTGTCTGTTCATGGTGTACCTCGCCTCTCCCCCTATGACAGCTGGGATAAGCTCCAGCCCCCACAACCCTGTAAAGAAAAGAGGAAGAGAATGGCTGGATGGAGGATGCAGCCGTCTACAATCAATCCATCAATTGCTGTTTTATAACTTTAGCTGCTTCTGCTGACAGTTCCCATTTCCTGATTCGCTCCAAGGAGATTGTCCTGGCCATTGTTGTGCCCCTCAGTACCATTCAGCTGCCTCTTCAGCTCTTGTGCCGTGGTTGGATGAGTCATAAAGGTCCGAGAAATTAAGCTAATGCAGAAATTAAAAAATGACCAGCTTGATGCATCATTGGTTCTAGTATGGTGTTTCACAAGGCATGCCACTAAGTCCACTTTCTCTATGGTCTGTTTGTGCTTTTGATGCCTTCGGAGCATTTTGATTGCAGTTACCAACAAATACACTGACCTGGTATGTAGTTAATTGCACGGGCAAATAAGTCTGTGCTCATTTTCTGGGGACTGAAATTCTTGAACTAAGAAGTGCTGCTATTGGAATCCATCTGCAGGAGGACAGATTGACTGGAGAGGCAGCTGATTATCGCTCTGGTATTTGATTGTCAGAACCCAGATGATGATTACACATTTTTTTAGTGCTCTGCAAACTGTTGTACCCTTTACTAACATAAAGAGACTTCGACACCAGAGCCTAACAGTTGGGGTAAAGTATTTCTTGTAATTTGTGCCTCTTGTCCTGTTTTGTCTTATCTGGTTAAGTTGCTACTTTTTTTAAAATCTTCCTGAGTCAATAACTGTTTTGTTGTTTTGTCTTGTGACACTTTGGGTCGCTGTGGTTAAAAAGCAGGCCTCCCTGCAGTGTTGGGAGGGTGCTGCAGTCATCTGACACGTCAAGCGTTTGATGTCAGCGAACTGGTCCGGCGGTGGTGGATGTCGGAGTTTGTCGTAGTGCCAGATACCACCGAGGGTCACACGGGCCTGACTGAGCGGCTGCCACCACCCCTGCTATTCTTCTTCGGGCTCTTTTCTCGGTTTTCTGCATTTTCACATTAAAGGAGCAGTTCACCACATCTGAAAACTCTGGCGCCAGCAGTGGGCCAAGTCATTCTTTACAGTCCAGCTTTTGTCTGCATGAATAATCCATTGTCACTTTGACCATAAATCTTATCCATGCTTGAGTTTTATTCTGTGTGTTTTTGTGACTGCAGGCTGGTCGGCACCTTCAGCCATCGGCATTGCTGGTCTGGGTGGAGGCTTTGAGATCGGGGTTGAGGTATAATCCCCAATCATTTTTAATTTCTAATTTGACTTCCCAGAGGAAATATTTGTGCTCATGCTGAGTTTGGGGCTTTACTATAAACACCATAAATTAGTCAACAGTGGCTAAAGGCTGCAAAAATAGATGTTTGCACCAGCCAAATGTCAGGTTGTCCTTGAATGCACCACATCCCTGTTTGGAAAGCAGAAATAAAGGCAAATGTACTGGTTCTCCCCCAGGTGTCAGACTTGGTGATCATCCTGAATTACCGGAGGGCCATCGAAGCCTTTACAAAGGGTGGGAACTTGACGCTTGGCGGGAACATGACAGTCGCCGTGGGACCTGTTGGAAGGTGAGCTCCCCCCGAAACACAATCTGTCTGCCTTTTAAAAACCTCGAATATTTTCTCTTGATGTAAATTATAGCTTAGGTTTAATTGTCCTTTTCTGCTTGAAGATTTATGAGACATTAATGACAGTTTGTGTTTTGAGCCCTGAAATGGGGTGGGGAAAAAATTAGCTGTGATTTACTTTAGAGGCCAATTAACATGGTGAAATTATTTTTAGAACGAGGTGGTTACTGGGCGGTTCAACAGGTTTTGGTGCTCATGTGTTGGCAGGCGTTTGTGGGCACGCCAGGTCCCATGTCAGTCGGTTCGTTCTCAGCTTTTACAGACAGACACCAAATGGTGACCAGAGCTGAACCTGTTTGGACAAGATGGTCAGTTGTTGCAGTTAGTTTGTGTTTGATTGTGTATTGTAGCATGAAATGAGTGAAACGCACATTAATACACAATGGTTACATGGCCAGGAGCGTGTTTCGGCTTTACAGACCCAGCAGGAAATAAACCTAAAAAAAAGCCCGCAAACAAAGAGGAGTAACAGAGGACGTGGTTTTTGGTAGTTTTTATTTTGAATTATGTGTATAAAATGTGCTTGGAACTACCGTGATGCTATCCACTGATTTCAGGCCTCCACTTTAGCATTTTTGACCCTAACATATTGGGGTTTTGCAGCCACAAATGACCATATTTGGATGAGAGTGAAGTGCTAAGGTAACAGCTAGCACTAGCTTTGTTAGCAAAGCTGCACTGCAGAAACAGACATCTGCTAATTAGCACTAAACACCATCCATAAAAAGTGGGACACATTCCTCTTGGACGTTCGAGCAGCTGCTGCTCAAGTGCGTGTTGACTTCACTGGTTCTGGGGTCTTTTTTTGTTTCGCATTTGTTTTTTGTCCTCTTCTGTCTTTCTTTTAACCTGTAGAACAACTCTGCTCGTGCTAATGGACATTTGTGGTGTTCTGCACCGTTAAAGCTTCACATTTACCAGATGGAACAATAAAATGAATTCTGTCTGTTAGGAATGTCGAGGCCGACGTGGCTCTGCGGAGCACTGCGGCCGTCTTCACCTACGCAAGATCCAGAGGTTTGTTTGCTGGTATTTCAGTGGAGGGATCCTACCTCATCGAACGCAAAGAGACCAACCGCAAGTATGGAAAACTCTGTCTGCCGCGCGTCTGAAGCTTAACTACTGTCGTCTTTTCCAAACTATTCAGTTGTCTTTGTGTCGTGGCTGCAGGTTCTACTCGCGAGACATCCGCGCATCGGCTATTTTGAACGGTGACGTGGAGCCGCCGTCGGAATGCTACGACCTCTACCGCATCCTGGAAGACTACACTGAGGCCTACACCAATGACTGGACTGCCAAGAATATGCAAACTAAGGTGGGAACATCAAAAGCTTAAGTCATAGAGGAACAGAGGTGGGAAGTAACGAAGTACAAATACTTCGTCACTGTACTTAAGTAAATTTTTCACGTATCTGTACTGTACTTGGGTATTTATTTTTTGGAATACTTTTTACTTTTACTCGCTACATTTTTACACAAGTATCGGTACTTTCTACTTCTTACATTTTCAAAACAGACTCGTTACTTTAGTTTTAACACGTCTGAGAAAAGTTAGCATTTAGAATAGAATAGAATAGAATAGAATAGAATAGCCTTTATTGTCATTATACAGCTGTACAATGAAATTGGAGGGCCACTCCCATTCGGTGCATAGGCTAAAATACAGAGTAGAATACAGGTTACAAGATATGTACATTAAAATTGTGGTGGTAATATGAGTATATACATATGGGTTGATGTTCAGATATTGCACGTCACAGAAGTGGTAGATATTGTCTGGTGTAG
>VOQJ01046416.1:0-14844 GCA_015052665.1 Apistogramma diplotaenia | reverse complement strand
CCCAGGAAAATTAATTATATCATGATATGCAAATTTCAGATACGTCACCCACCATGCATCGGATTACACTCACGTGGGTCATGCAGCGATATTCAAGCTGTAAAGGTTTAGGCAAACATGGCTGAAAGCTGCAGAATTAATCTCCGAGAAAGGAGGAACATCAGAGCTACAAACGAGCAGATACAGAACAAACCGCAGTAATATGCACGGAGTGCAAGAAGCCCGTCATATCGAAACGGGGAAAGTTCGACCGCTAATGCTACACAACCAAAACAATGTAAATCAGTGCAGCATCGGCGAATCGCTCGCCAGCTCGTATGATGAATCAAGCAAGTGTAAATTTATTACCCGAGCTTTCACAATTTCAAAATAATAGAGGATAATTTTTATTTTTTATACTTTGAGACTGAATACTTTAATAAATAAAGTATTTTGACTAAAATTAATAATACTTTATATAGTATTGCTAAGTGACCTGGTAAGTTAATTTTATCAAATGAGTAACTATGATTTCGGGAGGGTGGGGTTGTTATATCGCAAAATTTATCGTTACCGTCAAAATGCTTTGAAATATCACGATATTATGTTTGAGCCATATTGCCCACCCCTAGTAGGCAATACTATTTAAGTGGAAGTCTATCAGTGAAGTCACCACTTGATGTAGTTGGCATGGACACCAATTATGTTATCAGCTGATCCACCATGAGTTTTGGCTGAGTTGGTGCCGCGTCTTGTGAAAAAGAGGAAAAGCTGACCAACAAGCTCGGGGATAAAGCAAAGACGTCCTGCCGATAGAGTCCAACAGTTACTAATAATCCATAAGGATGTCTGGTGAAGATCGTCCTATTTATATGGCCTATTATAATTATTATTCACAAATTTGCCATTTGCAGTCTGTTCAGGGCAGGAAACAAACCCCTCCGCCTATTATATTTCTCTCATTTGTATCTTTTGAAACACACTGTTATATTATGAATAGTCATATACTCATCCACATCAATCACACACTGGTAAATGTGCTGTCACATATGAATAAATCCCTCTAAGGTCACATGTATTTCTCAGCAGTTCATCCTCATAAGGTCGTGTCTAACAAGAGAAAGAAAGTAGATATTGATTATTTTCTGCTGTGCTGATTTTCAGACATGATCTTCAGGCTACAGCGCACAACACATCTTTCAAACTGAGAAACGCATTGTGGAAAGCAGGTCAGCGTTATTCAGGTGTGTGGCCACAGTTGTTTTTAAGAACATCTCACATGTAAAAACTGATTCATCAAGCTGATCTGAGACAGGTTTAAACTTTTTTAAAGGTTAAATCTTTTATCAAAAACAGATTTATTTTGTACGTCATACTTAAGACATGCTACCGAAAGAACGAGACTTAAGACTTTCCTTTCTCATGAAGTTTACAGTTAGAGCTGGATCAGGGGACCCTGAACCCTCCCTTAGTCATGCTGCAGTACGCCTACGCTGCTGTGATTTGGCTCAGTATAAATAAAACTGAACTGATTCACTGGACACGGGCAGCCTTCAACAGAAATGTAAATTTAGTCAATAAAACTAAATGTAGATGTTAAAATGTTAAAATAATATTTTTATTCATACATATTTCCATATAATGGCTGACTTGTTAGAGAATGTTACACATGCTAACATTTCATTTTGTTTATAACCTGGATAAAGTTTGATGTGGATTTTGAGTGACACTGTGGCATCTGAACAGCTTTCTGGTAAAAATCATCACGATTAGAGACCTGGCTACTCTAATGACCATTGACACAGAGATACGAATGACCGGTTTGGTCTAACTGGCTCAATCCTGGCATTTATTACATGTGCCGGTGGTCATTTTGGAAAATGCTGCCGTGATAAGAGGATTTAGGAGCTCACAGAAAGCTTTGATATCTGCTGGCTGGCTGTGTATCGACAGCCAGATTGTCAGTTTGGATACTTGCTGTTATAAATGTTTCCTGAACTCGGCCTGCTTTTGACATTTAGAACTTCTCTTTAAGAAATTAAGAAGTATTTCTCCCTCAGAAATGCACTTCTACAATGTGGTTGAACACAGGCTCATTTTATCACACTACACAGACTGCTGTGAAGAGGTAAAAGCCCCTTGTCCTGATTTCTGATGTTTTTGCATATTTGTCACACTTGAATGTTTCAGATCATCATAATAATTTTAATATTAGACAAAGATAACATGAGAAAATAAAAAAAATGCCATTTTTAAATCATGATTACATTTATTAAGGGGGGAAAAACCTCTAAAAACCACTTGAATAGAACCAGCCTGACAAAGTGAAGTGGGCTCAAAGATCTCAAAAAGCAGCACACCATGCAACCATCTACAGAAACTCGAGAACAGGTGAGAAACAAAGTCACTGACCTCTATCACTCTGCAAAAGGTTACAAAGCCATTTCTAAGGCTTTGGGACTCCAGCAAACCACAGTGAGAACCATTACACACAAATGGAGAAAACCTGGAACAGTAATGGACCATCCCAGGAGTGGCCAGCCTACCAAAATTACTCCAAGAGTGCATCGACGACTCATCCGTGAGGTCACAAAATATCCCAGAACAGCATCTAAAGAACTGCAGGCCTCAGTTAAGGTCAATGTTCATGATTCAACAGTAAGAAAGAGAGTGGGAAAAACAGCATCCAGGGGAGAGTGTGCATGAGTGAAACTAATGTAGCATTTCATACAAAAAAAGCATCATACCAACAGTGGTCACCAACGGTGACGATCTGGGGTTGCTTTCAGGACTAGAATGACTTACTGTCATGGATGGAACCATGAATTTGGCTTTCTAACAGAACATCCTGAATGCGAGTTTATGCCCTGAAACTCAAGAGCACCTGGGTTATTCTGCAGGACGATAATCCAAAACACACCAGCAAATCCACCTCGGAAAGGTTCAAAAAAAGAGAAGGTGTTTTTAGTGGCCTGTTCAAAGTCTGGACATCATTCAGATTGAGATGCTTTTTCACAGCATTTTATATTGACCTTCATAAATGGAGAGTGACCTTATATTTAGGAATTCATTCAATATCTGATAATTAGGATACAAGCTGATCTTCTCTGGTTTCTTTCACAGATTTATCCCACACATTTTCGGCCTCATGCAAATATATATTGAGGGTTTAAAGAAAAAAAATTCCCCTAACCACACAGAGGAGTTTCTCCTTAACCCATCTGCATTTATACACTGATATATTTATATACCCTTTGGAGCGCTGCTCCTTTTTCAAAACGAGCCGATAAGCAACGCAAGAAAAATATCTTAATGATGCAACTTTGACAGCAGTGAAGTGCAGCGCGGCGAGACACATTGAGTGAAATCTGAGCGTTTAAACACGATAGGCTGATCATGTGTGAGCATACTAATAACCCACTCCTCCAGACTCCATCAGATTATCCCTCCGCAACACAGTGATGTGGCCAAAGGCTCATATCAATGTGGAGAGTCAGATCATTTTATCAGAGCAGCAGGAGCACGTTCACATGTTAACAAAGAATTCCTGTTGCTAGGAGGACACGGTTCCTTCCCCAAACAAATCCATTACATGAGCTGGAGCTTCTTTGGGGGTTCGAGAGACAAGCAGATGTTATCCGCACTTACCGATGTTTGGATAATATCCCAAACGCCGGTCAGCTGTTTGTATCTAATTGGGAAATGTTTTTGTGGTTGTTATTGCTACTGTACAGCACAAAAAATGGCTTTATCCAGACCGTCTAACACAGATGTGCTGATGTAATTACAGCCAGACTGATGGCATGGCGCAATGGAAAGCAATATCGCTTCATTGCTCCACCAAGTTGGCCTAGACTGAAATATCTTCGTAAGTATTAAATGACTTCACATGCACTTAAAAAAAAGTACCTAAAGTATCTGTGCATTTTTTCTCCAGTGACGACACATTAAAGGTGGCAATTATGTTACAAATTAGACTGTGAGCATTGTTAACACGATGCTCACAGTCACTGTTAACATGCTGACAAGCTACACAGGAAGATAAATGTCACTATATTTCCAGTAAACTGTCGTTTTACTATATAAAAAGATTCACCCTCTCACCTTCTTTAACTGCCCCCTCAGCCACTTCATGCTGGCGCTGGGCTTCAAGTGCAGTCCACTCCTGTCAAGTGCAAGCCATCAATTTTTTTATGCTCTATGACTCGAAACGCTGATGAAGTCAAAATGTTTCCTCTTTACATTTATGACTGTGAAAATACTCAACAAATTACCTTTATGGCAAAGCTACTAATTAACCAATCATTCCACTTACAGAAAGTGTTGTTTAGTTGTTACATTTTTTTAAATAAAATCTATCAACCTGTGGTTTAATTTGACTCGTAGCCTCTGCAGGTTTTTATCAAGGCAGAAGATCAGTGTTTAAAACCTTATGAGGGTCAGAAAATGAGAAGAAAAGTTATTTCAGAGCAGATGAGAACATGAGCAGGTGTCTGCAAACCCAGTATAATATTAAAGTCCACGATTTAATAGATAAGCTGGAAATGAGCAGAAATAGGTGTGTCGTTTACGCTTCTTCACCATATGAGGTTTTAAAATCAGCAATCCACTCGTTTGGGCTATGAGAGCAGAAAAGCTTCGAGCAAGACATTTCCTCACCACAAAGCACTGCACAAAGGACACACACACGTCTACTGCACGTGCACAAAAATAAAGCAGTGAATGAAGAGGTCACAGCCAGACAATTAAGACGTTCATGTCTGAATGAACGTTTGCGAGTTTGGAGCTCACAGAAAAACACCACAGACGATGCTGCAGATCACTACTCTCACTTGTGATCTTGTTAAAACATTTTACGGGATTCATTTCTAGGAATATTTCTGCTGTGGCTGCGGGATTTCTGTTGGCTGTTTTCCTATCTCCGGTTACTGAAACTATAAACAATAAAAAAAAGGGATTATGAAGAATAAAAACAGCCAAAGGAACATACTTCCTCAGATATAACTTCCTTATTCAGTGGAGAAAAACAAGGACACAGCGTCAATGTAACATTTAATTCTGAATAAAATAAAAATCATGTTTATGTTAAATCTACTGTGCGTTATGCATGGAATAAATTATATATGAGACACGTAAGCTGCTTTCTGTCAGCTTCTTTTAATTTAAGCAGTTGTCTGTTTGTTCCAATAAACCCTGCAGTAAATTTAAGATAATGTTTCTTTTTACCTTTCTGTTTAGTCACTCTGTTGAAAAGTCTGTGCAGTCATTTGATGTGGCTATTAGTCATCTGCACATGGTATTTAATACAGTTCTTTAATTTGAACTTGCAAGCGAAAAACAAATGGGCTAATTTACAGGTGTTTTACTGTTGATCGGTGAGCAGTTTTTTGTCTTCCTTCTACAAGAGCAGGATAATGCAAAGTGGATTGACTTTAACATACAGGACATTTGCAACAAATAAGAACAAACATTACTTATCACACTGTCATTATTTAAGGAAAAATAAGCCACAATTCTTTAGCATTCACGTGTATGTTAACAAATCAAATCACAGAGGAGGAAAAACGTCAGCAATGATCCAGATTGATGGAAGCAAATATTTCTGCCCATCCATCCGGGAAGGGTTAGAAGGCCACTTCCAAACAATTTGAAGTCGCTCATTCCACAGTGGGAAAGATTGTTCACAAGTGGAAAACATTTTATGAAAGCTGTCAATCATCCGAGGAGTGGATGTCTCGTCAAATTCAACCCAAGGTTAGGCCTGGCAGTGGTTGGAGAAGTTTGTGATAGTACAGTTGGAAGCAGACTGAAAAAGCAGAGCTTGTTTGGAAGGATTGTCAGGAGAAAGATGCATCTAAAAAACCCCACAGACTTCTTTGATCAGTGTCCTTTGAGCACAGTGGAGCTGTTTGGCTACATTTTGTCAAAACCAAAGCAAATCAGCACAAAAACCTCATATTAACTGTTAAGCTTGGAAGTGGAGTGATTTGGGCTCATTTTGCAGCCGCGGGACCAGGAGATCTTACAGCCACTGAGTCAGCCATGAACTCCCCTGTACACCAAAGTGTCCAGCTAAATAAAGCGGGGTCCGGACCTGAGCTCGACTAAAAAGCTGTGGCAGGACCGTAAATGAGCTGCACCTAATCAGATGCCAACAAACATCAACGAACTGAAGCAATGTTGTACAGAGGAGTGGGCCAACATTCCTGGTAAAGGTGGTTCTACAGTTTTTAAAGTTTTTAAATAAGTAATGAAACGATGTAGCATCTTTTATGTTGCTGTTCATCTCAAACCAATTTTAAGACTTGGTAAGAACTTGATATTTTTTATTATATTTCCTGATAAGTGAAATCTTTGACAGTATGTTATTAACTGAGACTGTGAAAATCAGACTCAACACAGGTGCCGTAATTTTGCATTGAGGTGCTGTTTTCTATTTAAGTTCTCATTGGTTATGTGCATTATGTCTGTGTCAGTATTTTCTGTCAGTGTGTATGAAATTGGATCTGCTTTGAGTTTTTGTGCATTACATTCATATTAGTCTACAGCAATAATTTATCTTCATTCTTCTGATTCTGATTCAGTCCCAGACATTTAATGCTGCACTTAAGATCTGGTAATTCAGTTTTTTTTATTATCATAAACTGATTACAATAAAGATAAAATTGTAGCCATAAATACCTCCAAATACATAAATAACCGAAGGCAGAACTAGAATACTGATAAGATTTCTTACCTTTATTTAGTCATCTGTTTTTATGCCTTATTAAAGCTGTGCCGTCTGTACTGAATTGGAGAACCAAAAAACGAAATGCATTTCACATGTTTGCACTTCAGTGACGAAACAAAGCGATATTGTACTTGATGTGACTGTAAGGTTAAGATTTCCCTTTTTGTGAAACATTTGTTTTGATACGGTCTACTGAAAAAGGCTTTTCTTTATCACCCAACACTTGTGCCCTCAGGCACAGAGCCTATTACACACACGCGCACACACACACACACACACACACAATGTGGATTTGTCTCATGAATGTGTAGATTTTATCTAAAGCATTCTTTTGTTTTAAGATAAAAAAAGGGGGACGTTCATTTGCAAGTAAAACGTTTGGAAAATGTAACAAAAGGCCCTTTAACAGAATAGTCTGTACTGCAAACTCAGGTACTCGGCTATATATTTTAAATCAATGTCTCCTCCAAGCTGAGCATAGAAAAAAGAAACATGTCACCCTTGTGCACTTTCCAAAAAGACGAAAACCAGTGACAGAGGAGAGAAATGGAACTCAGCACGCGTTTGTTCCATCTATGCTACTGGCTGTTTCACTGTGAGATCTGTTGGTACACTGCCATTCAGTTGGCAGCATGATAACCGTGAGAGTACAGCTATTGACAGTCACTTTCACAGAAAATGTGGAGCTTGCATTTATGAACAGCACCTTTCCAAAATCCACAGAGCCTTTTCCCCATTTGTCCTCTGCTGAAACTGTATCACAGAGCAGTTGCTGTGACTTTGTAATCTGAGCCAGCAGATATGACACAATTACCAGTATTTGGCTCAGCGGGGCAATTGATAATGTAGAGAGAAACGCTCTGCAGGAGCCACATCACAGAGAAACAGATGGGCTGTGTTCCTGCCTGTTCCCTTAGCCTGACTCCTGATATGAGAGAACATCTGAGGGTGCATACCAATGGGAGCAGGTGTGGGTACAGTAAAAATATATGAAGGAAAAACACTTCCAGATTATGTTGGCGTTTATAATCTGTTTTTCATAACTGCACTCTGGCTTGTAGCTCCACAACACGCATCTTTTTGATTTCTCTCTTGGTCTCTTGATTTCCAACAACTATTAAAATAATTGCATCATCTTCTTATGCACCTCTGAGCTGCTTCCAGTGCTCCCTCTGCAGTGAAGTCCCGCTCCGACCCTTTGCATCAGCACCGACTGCTGGATCGCCTCCATTGTGCCAAAAGGGCAACCCTTTAACTCGAATTTCACTTTGCTGAAGAACATGCAGTCACAGGGTGCCAGACTGAGGTGGGAGGGTGGGTGGTGAGTGACAATTGTGTTGGTAACCCCCACCCCCCTTCTGCTTTTTCAGTGCACAGGGGGAGAGGGTGCAAAGGCGCACACACACACACACACACACACACACACACACACATATCTGAGGTCATTTGCAGTAAATGTTCTTCCTCTGACATTTCAGGATGTAACAGTACTTTGCTTTCACAGTCTGACCCTGGGGGACAAATCCACAGAGTGCAAACAGGCAAATGCCAAAAATACAACAATGGCGCTCTCGGTTGAGGTCCTACGGTAGCTTGATACACGTCCTTCGGTGCAGCTGGAGGCTCACCCTACCAATAATGATCCTCAACATGAACGCTGGCTCAGTTTGACATGAAAGTCAATGTTGCTGCTGTGATCCTTCATCATGTGGTATTTATTTACATTTGTGGCCCCTCCCAGTAGTTGTCTGATGCTGTGAAAGGTGGAGTCTGGTGATTGGCCGACTCGATGAGATTGCTGTCTTTGGACTGTAACATTGGATGGACAGCAGCCTCTTAAACCCCAGCTAACAACTCACCCTCTCTCTGCCTTTTTTACAGCTAACAAAGGCCGAGCAGATAGTTTGCAAACTAATTCCAAATAGTCTTTTAAACCATGTGCATTTAGTAAATCAAACACTGTAATTATTGAGCACTTTGTTGCAGATTAGTGTGACCAAAAAGCACTTTTTGCTAAACACTTTATCCTTTTGCTTTTTTGTTAGGAGCTTAGATTGGAGATTTGTCATTTGAACAGTAGGATTCATTAGAGTCACTTTGTTGTCTTTACGCATTGTTGAAACAAATAAACTGCTGCTCACTACCTTGAATTATTCTGCTGCAAGAGTGCAGCATGATATCCAGAGGTGACCGAGTGGGTGAGTGGACAAATTTAAATCACATCAGGTTTTTGCATGATAAAGGCGGAGCTGTTGGGCAGCATCACTAGATGCAAAGTCTGTGCAAAATCTGATGACATGAATTTGCACTGGGTGACAAGAAAAGAGGCAAACAAGCATCTGAGCCAGTTAAATACAGCAATCCTATCGATGCCACTGAAATAGAGGAGACGCTTATCCGTGCTGCTGTTCTGCAGCAGGAGCTGTATGATTCAGCTTCACTTTTGTATACTGTATAGCAGGAGAGGTCTTAGTAAAACACAAAATCTATCATTTGTCTTGCTTCTTCTATTCATGGATTTCCTAAAATACTCTATAAACTGTATTTGCATAAGTAATGCAAAACTTCTCACAGTAGATGTGAAGTTAGTGTTATCATCCATCCATCCATCCATCCATCCATCCATCCATCCATCCATCCATCCCCACTTATTCAGGAAAGAGTTGAGATGCCTAGACCTCTGTCTCCCCATCCACCTCCTCCAAGTCATGTGGGGAAATACTGAGGCAGAGAAGGCCCATGACTATCAAGTGCACAATATAAATACTGTGATTATGAAAGCAAGGCTGTCAAGATCTTGGTTATTATCCATGTTGTCTCTAGTTTTTGTCTGTGCTCCTGAATGTTTTCTTCCTTTTTGTGCCTCCTGCTTTCCCTGTCTGCACCTTATTGTTGTGTGAGGTAGTTCTTTGTGCCTTTTCAATTCTTCCTTCTTTATTTTTAAACTCTGTACCTCAGGATTTGTGCTTTTGTTCCCTTCCTTGTTCTTTTCCCTTGTGCTTGTATTTAGTCTGCTTGTTCTCCCTCTGTGTTTGTCATGTAATTGTTTGGTCTCCCTCTTGTTCCCCAGTTGTCTTTACTTTGCTCCTGTGCATTTAGTTTGTTGCTCAGTCTTTTTCCCCACCGTGACTGAGCAGAGCTTTTTTTTTCGTCAGCCAGTTTGGTCTGCTTTATGAACTTTATCACCAGTTTGACAGGGTTGAATGACCTTTTCCTCAAAATAAGCCCCTTTCTCCCAACCAAGAAAATAAGAGAAATAGCTTGCTCTGCTGAATACGCTAAATGCACCAAATATAAATTCTGTGAAAAACAACACCATCAGAAAGCTGAAACAGCTGGTGGGCAAATCAGTATTGTTTTCATGTGAAGAGCAACAGTTGTTACCGACTTCTCAAAAGGTCTCCAGTGATTTGGGAAAGTGAGGAAACTCAGCTGCCTGTCAACAAGCCAGGCTTTGCTCAATGGTCCTTTGGATGGCAGGAGCACTGTTGGTGCATGTCGTTTTTGAATCTCATGTTTGTTAAAGTGGGAAACGAGGAAGCCTTCGCCTTCCTTCCAGCCCAGCACGGCGTTTCTAGTGGTGTGGGAAGACGCAGTCATAGCTATAATAAGTAGAAATAAATGGTCTGCTTTGGCTTTAAACTGCTTTCCAGCTGGGAAGTCAGACATAGTGTAATATGGAGCAGCATTTCCACTTCACAGAGCAGGCAGATGGTAGAACAGTTCCTACTATACCTGCGACCTGGATGTTATATTGAATCATGGTGCCAAAAAAAAGGAAAGAAAGGATCAACATTTTTTATGTTGCGAATATTAGTTCAGGCGCTGTTTATTCTAAATACAAGGACACTGAAAGCAAAATGCTTGGTGAGCTGTTTTAAATGAATTTCAGATGATGTCAGCCGGTTACCTCTGCCTGTCCTTGGAATCACGGGGTGCACAAACACTTGCTTGTTATTCTCTCATGCAGGGATTCAATTAGCATTACACATTCGCTACCGGATCGCCACTTTAGCACTGTACACAAGATTGCTTCTGCGCGACAATGAAACACGACAATAAAAACACCTTTGAGTAAATGTGCTGACTAATAAAATTTGATATGCATGCATTTAGGCTTGTAGACAGTTAAGACAACCTGCTGAAGTTTAAAATGAGCATCAGAATGGGGAAGGAAGGTGATTTAAATGACCTTGAGTGGATCATGGATGTTGGTGCCGTATGGGCTGGTCTGGGTATTTCAGAAACTGCTGATCTGCACACAACCATCTGTAGGGTATATAGAGAATGTTACAAGAACGAGAAAACATCCAGTCAGCAGCAGTTCTTTGGGCAAAAATTTACTGTTGATGTCAGAGGAGAACAGTGAGGCTATTTTGAACTGATAGAAGGACAAAAGCATACACTGTAACGTCTGAATGCACATGTTGAAACTTGAAGCAGATGGGCTACAGCAGCGTAAGACCATACCAGGTGGCAGAACAGGAATATGAGGTTACAATTCACATGGTGTGACCAAAAAGCATTAGCTGGTGTGATGAGTCAGGTAGAGTCAGAATCTGGTGTCAACAATATGAAAACCTGAATCTGTTTATGAAATGTAAATAAAAAGATGGAGGCAAATAAACCCCAAACGGTGATGATCTTTTAAAGATTACTTTTATGGCATTTCTGCTATATTAGACTGCTCATAGTGAGAACAGGAGGAAGTGATGGGCAAGAGAAAATGTAACAAAGCTGAATCCTGGTCAATTTCAAACCCATTATAACTGAGCAGTCGGTACAGGCAGCAAGTTGTCTGCTTCACTTTTTCTGTGAGCCTGAGCTGACGTTTCTTCCTGATAATCACAGAATGAGGATAAGAAAAGTGAGCAGCTCTGTTTAACATCATTTATGTTCAGAGGTAGGATGCAACAAAGTACAAATATTTTGTTACAAAGTACAAATACTTTGTTACCATACTTACGTAGATTTTTAAGATATCTGTACTTTACTTGAGTATTTATTTTTCTGACTACATTTTTATACTTATATCTGTACTTTCTACTTCTTACATTTTCAAATAGACTCGCTACTTTAGGTATAACGCAAAAAGTTTGCATTTTGTCAAACATCAAACAATCTGAGCCTAAATAGCCTAAATAACACATAAGAGACGATCATACTGGCGTGACCTCCATCACCGGGACTTATCGCATACAAAGAGATTACAGAGGCAAAACCATGCAATTTCTGTATCACTTATAATGCCATAATCAGGGGTTTCAGTGGGCCGGACTGAGTCTGTAAGTTGTGCTTGCGGTACTTCCAGCATCTTAGCTAGCATTACTGAAGAGGAGCGAAAATAAAGAGAATAACGTTTGGCAGGTAATTTTAAATGCAACGTTTCTAAACGCTTAATAACTTTCAGGAAACACACAAAGTGTGTGCAGTTTGTCAAAAGAACAGCTGATGTGTTTCCAGGGAGAGAAAAGTTCACTCAGACATGGAGGAAGATGTAAGAAAAAGGACAGGAGAGGAAGAAAAGAGGTTAGATTCAAAGGTGAGAGGAACAAAACAATCTGAGATATGCTAACTTTGTGTAATTTAAAGATTGTATGAAAATACTGCAGTTTAGTGCAGGATAAACAGGTTGCTGTGCTGTATTTACAGTAAAACTGTGTGCCTGTGTCCTACATAACAGATTCCAGCAGAGTACATTAATTAGGATTAAAATTTAGATTGAAACAACATTTGTATTCTCATGTATCATATATTACAATAATATAGCATGAGGTTCACTTAACTTTACACAAAAATAGTTGGTAGAAACATCCTCCAAAGAGTTACTTTTACTGTCCTACTTTTACACTTCAGAGCCTGTACTTTTTTACTCTTACCTAAGTAAAGTTGTACCAGTACTTCTACTTTCACCAAAGTCGTTTTTAACACAAGTACTTGTACTTTCACTTAAGTACAGAATATCTGCACTTTTGCCACCTCTGTATATGTTTAAAAATGTTTTTTCAGTGCCTGACATCTTTTTCAAATCTATTGAAATATCAAACACTTCATCATCAGCAGCAGCAGCAGTGTGGAGTGGATATACTGTACTGTATGTTTGTCATTAGTGGAAAAAATGGACTTTAGTGGCAAAAGGACAATATTTCAAAACTCCACATATTCTTCTCAGTGTGTTGGCTTGTCTGAAGATGGCTAATCTTTAAAACTGCTGCCCACCATGTTTGGTTTATACCATCCTTCATTCCAAACTTCTGCATTACAATCAAGCAGCTTGATTGACAGCCCTTGATGGGTTCAGCAGAGGCAAAACAAATAGCTCTCAGCATTCAGGTCACTGCTCCAAAAGGAGTCATTGGACCTGAACTAGTGAGAGCAGTTAACTCTAAAAATGTGACACACAAAATCATCTTCTTTAGTGCCCTTTCAATGGGAGTGGATGGGGAACTGAAAATTCCTGGCTTTGATCCACCCATGTGTCTTTACGCAGTTTGGCAAGAGCGGTGATGAGTACACCAGGCTAAATCTTCTTAACTAAAAGTTTATTAAATGCCTAATGAACCAACAGCAGCAGGATAAAGAAGAGGTCAAATCCATCTTACAGAACCTAAAGAGTGCCCAGATGCCAGTCTCCATGTGTTGCCATCATGGTAGGCATGACCTTTCCCTCTGCCTTAATTAAATTAAACTGAACCAGGCAGATGTCAACCAAAAGGGCACCGGGCAATGCTGACCTTTCTTCTCCCTTAGAGTGCAGTGGGTAGTCAGAGGTGCAAGATGAGGGATTTTAGTAGCTTGACATGTATGTGGACTCACATTAGTGATACACGCTAATAGCAAAGAAGGTTTTTGTTTTTTTTACAAGGCT
Source organism: Apistogramma diplotaenia (assembly GCA_015052665.1). Lineage (NCBI taxonomy): Eukaryota > Metazoa > Chordata > Actinopteri > Cichliformes > Cichlidae > Apistogramma > Apistogramma diplotaenia. Next base: position 1,267 of record VOQJ01046416.1, on the reverse strand, counting down.
CACCATCAAAAGCTCCAATAGAGCAAAAATAATGTAAAATTTACACAGCCAAGCTTCCATTTTTCTCTGAGACTACAGGCAGAGGCAGTGACATCGCAGCAGTGTGATGATTATAGAAGCCTGGGAATAATACAAGTCATCCATCACAGTCATAGTAGCCAGATGAGAATGAGCTTATGGATACAGAAAGTGAAGCAGTCAGCTGCGGGGGTAAGGAGCTGAAACGTTGTGGGGAGTTATGAGGAAGCATCCACTCTCCTGCTAAGCGCTGACGAGACAGCGCTCAGAGACGTCTTTAGTTTGTCCGAGTCAGAGCCCCGAGGATGTTTGCAACACTAGTGAGAATGCAATGCATGGTTTATTACATTAAAAGCTCATCCATTTCTGGCTCTTTTGTAGCAAGAAAATTCAAAACGTACAAACAACTAAAGTGGTTTAGCTTGAGTCGATCCAAGTGTTACATTCCCGGAGTTGTTTGAACCCAAACTACGCGTTAGTGTCTGCTCCGATATCTTCGGCATGTGTCTGTGCCGTTCTCTTTCTCCTTAGCGAACATGCTGTGATGCCTGCATAATGGCATGCAGGTGAGTTTGGCTGATTGAAGGGACGGTGGTGTGAGCGAGATGATTGGTTCCAGCCACCAGACATGCGGCTTAAATGTCGACTTTCCTAACCGACTGATTTGTTTTCCCATAAAGCAGCCCTTGCTCACTAGGCTGAGGACTGCAGGAGTTAAGTTAATCACTAGTGTAGCGAGGCCAATCACTTTATTCTTGTTCATGACTAAAAACATTTGGGTTTGATATTAAAAGATGAACATGAGACTAAAGATCAGCATTTCAACTTCTATTTACAGGGAGGGATTTACATGTGGATCTGATACACAGTTCAGAAGATCGCACCTTTTGTCTGAACCCACCCATAGTTCTTGTGCAAAGGTATTAGAACATGTGACTCTCAGGTGTGCCCTGTTACATTGATTATTCAAACAATAAATTGCGCTAAATGTCTATGCTTAGTTTCAGATTTGGGTTTGGTCTGTGCAGAATGTGTATTTATAGTTGGAGGAGTAACCAACACGAAAACGAGAGAGCTGTCTGAAGCTGAGAGGAGATGGAACACCAATCAGAGCCACCGCACTGTTTCAAATGTCCTGAAGAAGAGAGTCGCCACTGTCAATCAGCTGTCAGTGACATCAGCACCAACCTCCAGAGGGCAGCAGTGATGGTATCACAATCTGCTGAAGACTCCAGGAACAAAAGCACAG
>VOQJ01046408.1:0-12500 GCA_015052665.1 Apistogramma diplotaenia | reverse complement strand
TCAGATAAAACTTAGACTTCCTATAACCCATTAATATGTCCTGCATCCCAACCTATGATTTATACCTGGGCTACACATTCAGTCACCATTAGCTTCATTTTATTGGCACAAGTGGACGACAGTCTTATGCAAAACAATTTCCCAGTATTAGCCGTGGACATATGATGTGGTGCAGAGCAGGCAAATGTGCTGCTGTTTTTCTCTGGGGTGAGGAGTGTCCGTTGAGTAAGCAGTCCTAAAATGTAGCACACTGCTAATGCTAGTGGCCCGGTTTGTATAACCCTTTTTATTGATATTGCAATAATACTGTTATTGTTAATTCTATGAACCTAAAATTTTTGTACTGAAAATCTGATGATTCTTGGGTGCATTCACCCCTGTATTTGTCACTAGTGATCATATCACACAAGATGCAGGTTAATGTCATTGCCAGGTATGAAAAGTTAGTGGTTGTCTCTTCCTGCAGGACCCTGTGATCCATGAAATCTTCCCAACATTTGGGCCAAAGTCAGGAAACACCATGCTGACCATTAGAGGAGCATTCCTGGATACTGGAAACAAGCAAGAAGTGACTGTTGGGAATATGGTCTGCAAGATTCAGAGGTAAAGTTGCTCTCTTTTATCCCTCTACTTTCTGTTTGGCTTATACACATATATTATTGAAAGGCTAATAAAAATGAAATTATCCTTGTTTCAGTTTATCATTGCCTCTTATTTCTCTTGCGCCTTGCTCCTCATTCTATATCTTTTCCCACTCTATGAGCAGGATTATCTCCAGGAGTAATGAAACATGTGTGAATAGCCCTTTGGGCAGTGCTTGCCATTCTACACACTAAATGCAACAATGCATAATTTTGTTTTCTCACTCGCCCTGACCCCAGCATGTCCTCCACCATGGTGACATGTAAGACACCTCCACACGCTGTTCCCTCAAAGCAACCTGTGATGCTGATTGTGGATTCGGTGGAGCGTCGTGCCCCCGTGCTGTTCACCTACAACCAAGACCCGATCATCAACAACATCCAGCCCTCACGCTCCTTCGTGAGGTTAGAGTCACTCATAATGAGTTCTGATTGACTTTCTATCCACATCTGTATGTTTGGCCAGAACTGAACTGCTTACAATGTGCATGACCCCACTTCCAAAAACGTTGGCATGCTGTGCAAAACGTGGACCAAAAAAATCTAAATCCAGTGACACAATATCAGATGTTTAAGCAGAGACCTTTTACTGTTTCATGAAAATAGTAACTCGTTTTGAGTTTGATGGCACCAGCATGGCTCAAAAAAGTTAGGACAGGAGCAACTAAAGGCCATAAATGTAAGTGGTTCCATCTTAGAGAGGCAGTTTATCAGAACTGAAGATGCACAGAGGTTCACCAACCTGCAAAGAAATCCATCTACAAATTGTGTAACAATTTCAGAATAATATTCCATGAAATTGCAAAGATGGAATTTTTCATCAGCTACAATGCATAACACTGTCAAAAGATTCATCTTGAGAGGTCTCTGTGTGCAAAGGAGAAGGCAGAAAATCTGTGATCCTCAGGCAGCACAGCATTAAAAACAGGCATGATTCTGTCGTAGAAATCACTGCCTGGGCTCAGGAACACTTCCACAAATCCCCGTGTGAGGACAGTTCACCATCCCATCCACTAATGCAGGTTAAAGCTTAATCATGCAAAGAAGAAGCCATATGTAAACATGAAGACATGCCAGACTACTCTGGGCTGATGCTCATTAGCAGATCGGTGGAGGGTGGGTCTGTTTTTGGTCACGTTGGTCAGTCGGGTTCACAGGATTACTTGGACAATTATAAACCAGTTTCAGTGTAAATTTGTGGAGTTGTTGGGGTGTTTCAAGGAACAACTGTTTAGATTTTGGTGGGAATTTGATCACAATCTGGATCCAGGATTTTGTAACAGGATTTTTTTTTACCATTGTGAGACAAAGACAATCTTCACATGGACTTAAAGTCTAACAGGACCATGAGTTCTGTCATATAGCAAAGTTTGTTCATGATCCAAAATGCTGAAAATGATTTATGCAGTAATGGTTTATGAGTTTATGAGTATGACAACACTAGTACCGATTGCAGCAACATCAGCACACAAAAAATTTGGGGTGGGCGAGGTATGCACTCTCCTGAGAGCCCTTCTAGCTTGGATGTCACTTTGCAATCTCAGCAAATTTCATCTAAATATGAGCTCTGACATATTTCTGCACCTGAGACGAGGAACAGGAGAAAGAGTGGGTTGCTGTTTGGACTGTGCATTAATGCTTTCATTTTTACAGCAGCAGGAAATGAGTGGGAGGTGATGAGTGGCTAAACTGCTAACGCTAACAGCAGGTTGCTCCCTGTAGGAATCTACTGTGTCTCCTTCTGGTGCTAATGCTAATATCCTTGCTCTCCCCCCTCACTGCAGCGGAGGCTGCACAGTGTCGGCTCGCGGTTTCTTCCTCCAGTCCGGCCTTCAGCCCCAGATGGTTCTCAGCACTGGTGAGGATAAGGAGGTCTTTCATGTGGTGAGTACAGTTTGGAATTGAAATGTCAAAATGCAAAATCCATTCATTGGATTCATTGTTTAAGATCTTTACACACAATCTAAGGTAAGTTTACATCTTCAGAGAGGAATATTTTATTATGTTGGATGGAACGAGAATATTTTCAGTTACCTTTAATGCATTTAAACTTGAACCTGCAGTACAGTTTTCTTTCCTGACAAACAAGAGCTCGTTTGAAAGTGCAGGGAAGCCCTGGTGGTGCTGTGGCTGCAAAAACGAAACACTGAATTGACATAAAAAATGAAGAAATTGTTTTAAGTTCTGGAAACGTAAACATGAATATGGCAAGTAAATGCTTTGGTTTCTAATTTAGTTCCTTGAATTTCTGGTATCCAGTTTCCCATTAAATAAATAACAAGCAAAATGGAGAAAAGTAAACATTTCAGTAGCTCTCTGTCACATGTATGGAATTGCCATTACGCATACCCACGCCTCCAAAAACCTAGAAGAATAAAGATTTGTTGACAATGGAAAAAAGCTAAGGTTTCACACAGACAGGAGAAGAAAGGAAATGGAAAATCCACAGTCTGATCTGCAGGATCCAGCTGTAACCTCTGACTCATGCACACAGTAGCAGAAGTGAAGCCTTTAGGATGCTCTGGCTCACCTCACCTCCGTCAGCCTTTATTCTACTTATTGCACAAAAAAGATAGACACACACACACACACACAAGCACAAACACACACTACTTTATAGCGAGAGCCTGGAGGTGTTTTAAATTCTACAAGCCGACAGACGTACAGGGCTTTCACCACACTGTTTATGGCCCTTTAACAGCTCTAAAATTGATGTAGCTCAATTATAGAAACCTTAAGAAGTTGTTAAATGTATATAAAATGTCATCCAGGTCATAAGTCAATGGCAAGTGATTGGTTCGGGTTACAATGCCATTTCCACTGGCTGATGTTGGCCTTTATGATCTGTACAAATGACACTTTATAGCTCATATATTATATCACCTAAACAAGACAATCACAGTGTCACCTTTAAAGCTCGATGCACTTGTCCAGATTGCAGAAGTGTTGTGCTTCCTGCACTTGCCAGTATATGAAATTTATATAAAATAACCTCAGCCTTACTCTCGTTTAGGAGGTCTGACTGCAAACAGCTGTGATATTACTTGATGAGAAGGCTTTGCTTTCCTTACCAGGAAAACATTGTAGCAGGATATGGATCTTTGATCTAAAATACAGATCAGAGAAGAAGAAAAAACATTCTTCGGGCTGCGTTTTGCTGTCTTAACAAAGTTTTCATTTTACAGCTAGAATAATTTAGTCCTTTTTGAAGTGACAATACTGAGCACCTGCATTACCCAGCAGGCCTCTGACTGATCCACTCTCACAGTGCACTTGGATAAAAGTCTCACAGCCTGGCTTTCATCCTAGTTAAAATGATACCACTGTTTTCCTTTAACAGAGAAAATAAATTAGGCACCAACAAATGGAACCTTTACTCGTGCTGCCATCAGATTTAATGAAACAGAAAACGGTTACTACAACTCTGCTGTAGTTTTTATGACGCGTGTAAGAACCGTTTTTAGCAAATGTTCTTTGTGGGTAAATGTTTTCTGGTGAGTCACAACAAACAGTTCCTTTTACACAAGGATTGTGTGCCTTGCCTCTTTGTGTGTGATGTTTGCTTTAGGGAGGCGGTTTAAGGGCAAGCAGTGTAATGATGTTATCTCTCATCCTGAACTGCTGCTCCAGGTTCAGTCAGGAGATAATAATAAGCTTTGTAAATACACTCCGTAAATATGCACAAACACCCGCTCTAATGGAATAAGAGTTCCATGTCAAATCGTAGTGGCAGAATATCCTATTCTGTCTTTGCTCCCACTCTCAGATGCACATGCACACAGTCTGCAGTGTCTCATCTTTCATTTTCTCTTTCTGTGGTCGTTGACCTGTGTGCAGCTCAGTAGTTGATAGGTCTCAGGGGAGTTCGGGCTTCATTACACACAAACAGCACGTGCAGATGCAACTCTGAACTTAGGCTTATGATCCAAAATGACTAGGTCCCATTCCTATTTCATCCATCAAGTGGCTGCAGTTACTGGTGTCTTTCACTTGTAGTTAGTATCACTGCATAGTCTGTTAGCTCACATCCACTGAGCTGCTCTGAGCGCCAACAGTCGGATTTGCAGTAACCTCAGGCACTGGGGCACTGGGGGGGTGGGGGGAGGCAGTGAGTACGTTTAAAAAAATATTTGCAGTTCCTGGATTGGCTCCAAAAGCGAGTGAGTCCCCATAGACTTCCATGTTTAAATGTCCATGTTCAAAAATGTTTTGCTCTGTGCTGGGGAGGATTTTTTTATTTTAAATAACTAACCCTTTTATATTTTACTGAGGCTTAAGCCACGTATAAACAGGTGGCAAAGTACTTAAGTAGAAGTACAAGTACTTGTGTTAAAAACTACTTTAGTAAAAGTCGAAGTACTGGTTCAACTTCTTTACTCAAGTAAAAGTAATAAAGTACCGGCTCTAAAATGTACTCAAAGTACAAAAGTAAAAGTAGCTCTTTGACCTCTTTCTTACATCTTTCTTCATCTCTGCTCTTTCTTTTCTCTCCCTGAAACAGCGCACGCATTGTGTAGCAAACTGCAGACACTTTTCGTGCTTTACATTTTCTATAACTCATTTTCCTCACCATTCCTCCGTGTAGCCTCCATATAAAGCGCGACTTTACACAGAGCTCCGAGCGAGCTTTGCAGGAGCCCCTCCCACTACGCTGTGGTGTGTCTGTTCCCCCCCCCCACCCTGTCTAATCGACTTCCGCTAAAAACAACGCTAACAGGAAATGCTAACTTTTCTCAGCCGTCTTAAACCTAAATTAACGAGTCTGTTTTGAAAATGAAAGAAGTAGAAAGTACCGATACTTTAGTCCAAAAAATAAATACTCAAGTAAAGAATCCCAACTTTGATGAAGGCAGTCATCAGTTTCAGTTTATAGCAAACTGTGCGTTTAGGTTACAGCTAATGCTGACGGGTGTAATTTCACCTGTAATTTTATGAGATGAGTCGGACCGATTTGTGTTTTAAAGGGGTTTTTATGTGTCACCTGGCCCTACAGTGATGGAAGCTTATATGTGTGTTAAAGCTAAAGTTATTAACACATTTTGCAGCAGTCAATGGCTCTAAGATGACCGAAAGCATGTTTAAGTGAACCCTTGACCTCAGAGTTTATTGTTCATTTTGAACTGGAATAACAGGCCAGAGAAAAATACCAAAAAAAAAAAATTCAGGCTTTCTGGAAAGGGCAAAAGAACGCATGAAGTGAAAGGCTTGTATAGAAAAGGCTATCATTACTAATGATTTAGCAAGGGATCATGCCCCGTAGGGCTCCAGCTGTCGCCTCTTAAATTCTTTCCAGTAAACGGGATGAGTTAAGCCTTAGCCTGGGAAGGGACAGTATAAGTGTCTTAGTGTCTTAACCCCTCAAAATAGAGGCAAGGATCTTTCACAAATGGACAATACAAAGGTTTCTATGGGCAGCAGTAATGTGAGCCAGCCTGTCATGCCTCTAGAACTGTGTTCATAAACCTCCATGTGATGAGCGCGCCGTCCGAGAAGCCACCGAGGAACGAGTTTGCATTCTGATGGAAAAACCTGCAGTCAGACGAGATCTTGAGACGCTTTGAGAACCTCACACTAAAACGGAGAGAAGAGCGAGAACCACAGAAAAACCAGCAGCAGCACTTTGACGCTCTCAGCTAGAGCCACAGCATGAAATAACAGCCAGTGTTGACTTGATATCTGGCCCTCAGATCTCCAGTAAAGCCCAGTCTCAGCCAATCTCAGCTTTCCCACAAACATCAAAGAGATTTCTTTTATGAGCCATCGTGAAAAGCTGGCATGGTCACAAAGTCAAAGGAAGCTACATATACAAAAAAAAGCAACAAAAAGTCATCTGTGAATTTTGACATTGCTTCGAGCGCAAAGCTCGGGCAGTGGAGTTAACGATTCCGGGGTTGCTTCGCTGTGCTGCACCATCACAAATAATTTGGTTTAACAGGGCTTCACCACAGCCAGACACCTGTTGCATGAATTCACAAATTGTCCAGTTTCGTGTCAGACTCCTCTTCCTGTCTCATCCTGGAGAACATAATCCTTCCAGCTGACACCTGAATGCCTCACTTCTTTACTTTCCCATGCCCCCCCCCCACCACCCACCCCACAGCTGGGGAGGGGCATTTGGGGTGGGGGGATGGGGCGGGGGGTGAAAATTTCCCTTGTGTCAGCCTTCAAGGTGCATTCAGAGCTGTAAGTGTTTCTAGTAGACCTGGTCATTGGCTGCAACCTAATGAATCACATTGCAGCATTACCACCAAGACGTTACACACATTCATGTACGTGTATATCTGTTGTGTGTATATCCAAGGATGGAGCAGTATTCTGAAAAGTTGGTTACAGGTGTAATAATAGACCAGTATCGAATTGCAGTCGTATGATAACCCATAAATATTCACAACAAACATTTAACTATATTACACATGTACAGATACAAATTCTAATCCAGTGTTGTTAATTTCAAAAAGAAGCATAAACAGACAGATGCATAACATTTTCTTTAAGGAGGGTGCAAAATGCATTGTGTGTAGTTATAGAAATATCAGATGCAAAAGCAGAAATAATAAAACAGACACCAAAAAACTCAAGCAAAGATGCTGCTGAAGTGGAGCCTTTCAAACCAAAGTGAATGATCACACAGCGCAGTGGTAGGAAACAGCTCCGGAATAAATCACTCTTGATGTGACAAGCACTTTTGTACGTGGGAGCTCCGTTATGACTTGGCTTTTTCACAGGCTGTTACACTAATGATCCTTCAGGGACAGCAGAGGTTTTTGGGATTGCTGCTTCTCTCATCACCCCACAGTAAACCTCTTGGCTCACTTGCTGTCCAGCTTGCCCAGCAATTGTATTTACAGCTGCTCCCGACCTCAAGCCCTTCACCTTCTCTCCTTAAATAAGAGGAGACATCGACCAAACAATGAAACTGACTGCAGTTTCCACTAATTCACAGGATATTTTTCCTTTCATTGCACCCATGGGAGGCAAGGAGAAGGGGGTTACCCTTAGTCCCATTTTGTTAGCTCCTTATTGATATGTAGACAAGAGCCCAAGAGCCACCCTCGCACACTAACACACATATTTCATGTGTAAGTCTGTGTTTTAGTTGCGTTTGTGCCTTCATGTCTGTGTTTAAGCATGTGTGTGTTCGTGTGTGTCCATTTGGGCGGTTATAGCTCACAAGGGAGTCAGATTAGTGAATGTCTGAGGAAGTTTCAGCCACACTTCAACAGCACTGCTGTTACTGCCGTCAGGGCACGCCTCTGGGGAGGCAGATATCAGTCAGTGTATTAGAAGTCGGATTTCACCTAGTTTGCCAAGTGACTTTGAGTTTAACAAACTATCCAGACTTAATAATATATTGTTTTCAAGCTGGTCTGACCCCGAGGCCCACATGTTTCTTTGTTCTCAAGTGACAGTCCAAGAAGTGAAGAAAATATGATGAAATTATACATTCTATTCTATATTCTATTCTATATTTTTACTCTTGGACTGACTCTACCAGAGAAGCTTTGCATGATTCAAAGTTATTATTTATTTCATACTAAGCCATGGTGCGATTGTTCATGGTTAGAAGCAGTTTAAGCTCTGTGGAGATTTTTGTGCCTGAGAGTAACACCATAATATTCTTCATCATTCTTAAGCTGCTTCAGCCTGACCACAGTTACTATGACCACAGCTGCTGTGTGGGGTGCAAGCTGCTTTGTAACCCACCTCGTGCTGACTTAATCAGCTCAGGTCTGTGCTGTGGTGTTGGTGCTGCTCTGCCCAACAAGTCCCAAAACAGATCTGTGCTACATATATAAATTTAGTCATGGAAATTTCAGTCTTCTTATGTCTGCCATGCTATAATTCTGCTACTAGAAGATTGAGGAAATGTTGTAATACATTGTTTAGGTGTCGCATACATGTCACACTTAAAATAAAACAGAAAATACAACTTTTCAAGGGCAAAGACTATAAATGTGTTTTTTTTTTTTTTAACATAACCAAGTGGTGCCGTAGTGGTTCCTACTATTGCTCCACAGCGACTGAAAACCATGCTCACAAGAGAGCTTCTTTATCGTAAGAGATTCACTTCCTGGTGAAATAGAAGTTGCTGGCTGTCTTTATCACTCCCACCGTCAGCGACGGTGAAGACTCTCTAAACATCCGTGTCCATGCACATTTATTGAGCAGGTTTTGCTTTGTATTTTTGTTTTTTGCCTGCGCATCCTGCCCTTATGGTATAAGGACACATCTGTGTACATATAAGATAAACACAGAGTGTTGCAACAGAGCAAATATCAACATTAATCTTTCAGCACACAGATGAGTAATTATGGTTTGTTTTGAAGGCACCTACATGGAAGAATATGATGCCATCACACTTGCATTGATATTTGCTTTCCGTAATGGCTGAATCACAACTTCACACCTTTCTCTGTCTCAGCTGAACCTCAGTACTGGAGCCCGGATATGAACTTAAAGCAGCTTTGGTCCAAAAATAATCAGCTAACAAATCATTATTGACTTCTGAAATGTGAAGTATGGCCATTATGTTTTATATCTCTGTAACCGCCTCACCATCCTGAGGTCCAGATTAAAGCACAGAGGACATCAGGCCTTTTGCAGTTGTTGCTGTCGGACAAACTGCTCCTGCAGGTCCTCTCCAACATTAAAGACTTATAAAAAAACATTTTTATTCTCTGCTGTTTAAATCAGAATGAGTTCTCAGTACTTTGTGTTATTTTTACTCATTTTCTTTTTTTTTAGGTTTCCTTTATTTTCCTGCTCTTTGTGCAACTCTGTCAAGTTGCATAAGTAGCACAGTTGTTTTTATGGTATAACATTTAATAACATTGAGCTCCTAGTAGGTTAGTGCCAACCTTTGTAATGCTTTCCACAGCGGATTTCACTTATATGAGTCTGTGCCACTCAAACGTTTTGTGGTGTAATTGCCCTGATATCTGCTCATTGTGTGATGTTACTTGGATAAACACAGACCTTAAGCCGGCTGCATCATGTTTAGATCTTTGCCTGGATATGTCAGTCTGTGCTTCGATCCCTGTTGGATACCTTTATTCACATGAAACTCTGCCACACCTCAATGAAAAGGGCTGTTTTCTATTTTCCATGCTGTCTGTCTCTCACTCATGGGCCTTAACAAGCACAAAAGCTGTGAGGCCTATGTGGGCGGACTCCAACAAGGGATAAAACTCTGTTGTGCCCCTAGGCCACACGTGTAAACACAGCAGTGGCTGAAAGCAGGCACGGTCCCATATAATGTGTCAAGTATGAAAGAAGCTCTCAAATGAAGAGTTACTGCATTGTTGTTCTGCAGTGTTGCTGAGTCAAGACTTTAGCTATGTTCAGTACCAAGAGTAGCTGGAAAACTGCACGTGTGTAGATGTGTCTGTAATTTAAAAGCATAGGTCAGGGGTGCCAGATGTCAGCTCACATTTGTCTTTTGTTTTGTTTGTTTTTTATTTTGTTTTTAAGGGATGGTGCTCTTTATGTATTATTGAAGGTGAAGCTTAGAGCTAGTAGTCAACAGTTGTTGGTTTCATGCTGTTCTCATTCTTAGTTTTGCATTCATCTAAGTTTGCACATTTGAATAATGCTTCTTCTGTAGAAATGATATTCAAATATGGACAAAGTGAGATGTGTTTTGCAAATAGTTGGGATTTCTGTATTTGTGCTCATGTGGCTTTAACCACCCAAACATTATTTTCTGAAAACCTTGCAACCTTACATCAGAGCTTGTGCCCACATTGTTTCTTGATAAGAGGAAATACTCCGGAGTTTAACAAGGAAAGTCTTTTTCCTGTACCTGAATAATTTGTCCTAGATTTGTTACAAAGAAGTAAAATACTGCTGAAGGGTGTCTGCATTTCCATTTCCACCAAGTCTAAAGATCTACAGAGATTTATGAAAAAGTAAGTGCAGTCATGCAGTGGTTAGCACTACGGCCTCACAGAAACATCGAGGCACAGGTGATGGCTTGCCTGCTGGGCATTGCTGCCTGGCTCACCTCCAAGAGTGCCACTGTGTCGATTGCAGGGCCGTCAGTCGCTCCATTAATCCCAGAGCATGTCGTGGTAGCGGAGTAACAGACAGGGACGTCTCCCTACTGCCCCTGCGGCCAACCCTAGGATCAATGCTTCCCCCAAGCCTTGTCTTTCCTTCTCAGCCACAGCCAAAAGCTCCCCAGCTCTGCCTCTTCTGCCAGCTCTTCAGCTTGTGGCCAGCGACCCCAAAACTCTTCAAGAAACTTCAACAGGGTCAGTGACAGCTGACCACCCTGCTTCTCTGAACTCAGCTGCCAGCTCCTAGTATTTATCCTTCTACCTCTCGATGGCTGCCATAAGCTCTGCCATAATCACTGTCCGCACTGAGGTGAACCACATGGCGATATCTGTTCGTGGAGAAGTTGTTATCTCTGTCGGGAACTTGAGCAGGTCCACTCTTAAATTACAATCACACCCAAGTAAATAAAACTAAATTGAATTGAACCCAGGCTTTAACAGTGATCTTTCACTTTGGCTGCTTTTCTGTGCCCTGGCTCCTTGTCTCACGAAGTGGATCATCCACTGGGATGTTACTAGCTGGTCTTTGTTTGCTTCAAGCCTGAGTGCTTTAAGGACCTCTGCCAGTACTCTGTCATGGCACCAACTATACGGACCCTGTGAAAAGGATGTTTTCCAGCTGGAGAGGATGTGTTGCAGGGTTGGACCTGGAGCATTGCAGAGCTGGCAGGTTTCTTCAGAGCCAAACCACATTCAGAAGTTGCTGGTGCTAGGGAGGGTGTCATAGGTGATGAGAAATTTTAATCTAGCTTGGGGAATCAAGCTAGATTAACTGACCAACTCCTTCCCAGGTTGTTCAACATCCCTGCTGCTGTTGGCTGAGCGCTCTGATCTTGTAATGCTCTTCTTCTGCCCTGACCACTGAGTTCTCTCCTCTCCTTCCTAGAGGCTTTAGACCAGAACCTGGGAGCTATTCTCCATCCTAGTCCAGTTCTCCCTGATTGTACCCTGCCAACAATCTTGTGGTGCCTCAGCCTGCTTATGGTTTGGTCCACTCCATCCACTGTCCTTCACTTACAACCCATTTGGACGGGTGCTTTGGTGTCTCTTACAGATGGATCTGACGAGTCTCTCAGCTCTAGCACAAGCCTCACCTTCTCCTGTCTGTACCCAAGGGTGATAGATCTCTGAAGCTGGTTCCTTTGCGAATTGAGAGACTCCAAGACTTGGATGGTTTGATTTTCATTCTGACCCAGGTAAGCAGCTTTTTTACTGTTGATGTACTTATTGGCTAGGAGATAGTTGGTCGTTTTGCCACTACCGAGAGGAAGACTTTCCCTTTCACATTCAGTAGGACAATACCTCTGAACTGGGTGGTGAACTGCAGGGATCCTGCTCTTTTGGAATGAAGGTTGTCACTGCCCTATTCCACTCAGATGGAATGACTTGTCCTGGAGCAGAGGAAGATCTTGCTTTCTCTACCACCTGCCTGATCTCAGCCCATCTGAGTGATGTGATGTCAAACTGGGATTCTAGGTCTGCAGGGCCAGGCACATAATCTGGCAAACCAAGCGGAGTGTTTTCTCACTGTCGCTTAGTTGTTTTGTGATGCGGTCTTCTAGGTCTTGCACAGTGACTTCTGACTTCTCATTTTTCCTCTCCTCCAGTAAGTCCTTGGCAAACTTAAAAGGATCCTGGAATAACGTAATCCTCTCCTTCTGTTTCTTGCTTCTCCTTCTCCGCATTCGCTCAGGCCTCCAGAGTGTTGCAAGCCTGTCTCTGAGTTGGTCCCAGAATACTTTTAGACCCTTCTTATCGCTCTAATCTGCTCTTGTCCAGGATTTTCTGAGGAATCGCCTTT
>VOQJ01046407.1:0-33313 GCA_015052665.1 Apistogramma diplotaenia | reverse complement strand
AATACAAGGGAAATGTCCTTACTGAAACTGGGTTTTTATAGTTATAAAATGAGTGGAAGCATATGTGCAATAATGATTACAGTGTCGTATGTGGTAAAATTAAAGCTTTTCACGATGAAATGTTAACAGAATTTCACAAATTGGGACCATTTTTGAACAAACTCTAGGTCAATCCACCCCAATTATCTGAGTCAGACTTTTCATTTCCTCGGGATGGTTTATGTAACATGACATGATGATCAAGATTCTTTCGATTGAGCACAAAGGTGAAGCTGTCAATTTACTGTTGGTTCCAAGTCCCTGCCTTCACCTAACACCTCTACCTGTGAGTCCTGACTAAAAGAGTAAGATCATGGTTGAACTGGGCTTTCTGGGTGAGGACTTTAGTCATTACGAAAGAGCTCAGAGTAAAGCCTCACTCCTCCACATCAAAAGGAGCCAGGTGGGATGGTTCAGCATCTGCCACCTGGATGAGGTGTTTCAGGCTTGTGCAACTGCTGATCCTGAAGCAGAAGGAGGACACATTGGAAAGATTATATCCCTGTCTCCCCTGTCATGTGGAAAACCCTCACGGAGGTCACAGAGGTGGCTGGGGAGAGTGAGGTCTGCTTTGGCTGCTGACTCTGACAAGTACGATAAATATCAGAAAATGGATGGATAGATGGATGTCACAGCTTCGATTTAAACAGCTCTGCAGATGCTGTAGCTTTTGTTGGCATCCATGAAGCAGATGATTTAAGATCAGATACAAGCAGGAGAATGACAGCTTGACTTGATGGTCAAAAAATGTTAATCTCCCAAAAGCTGTTTGGACTAGTGAGTGCTTCTCTTTCAGCTACCTCCTGGAAAGCTCATTGGTACCGGCTGTTACTTCAGTCTAGTTATATTGTAGTTATAAGTGACCTGGTGGTCATGTGTTGTAGAAAAACTGAGCTTTTTAAAAATTATGTTTAACATATTTTCTTTACTCTAACCATCACCTTTACCTAACCCTAATAGAATAGTTTCCATGCATAAAATCAGCTGAAATCAAACCCCTTCCTAACTCTGACTTCATGCTTGAACACTACTGTTTCAGTGGGAACAAACGATGTGGCCGTCAAGAAGGACGATTGTTGCCTGGCCTTGTTCCCATAACTCAGGGATTGTCAACTACATTTGTTTGAGGGCTGGCAGACGGTGTGAGAGCCAGATGCTCTCAGGAAGTAAAATAGTTACTAATTATGTTGACACCACAATTGTGTGCAGTTGAGCACAGAAACAATAAAATGTTGCATGAGAGCAGTGAGTTTAGCTCTGCACAACCTACATTTCAGAAGGTGTTTCTGTTGTGGATTTTTTAAATGAATATAGAATCATGAGGAGTTTTATCTGGATTTTATGGTAAATTGTAGTAATTTCATTTCACAAGCATTTTGTTTGAGGCAAAACCAGCAAAAATCTTATGTCTGTCCTCTGCCCAGTGTGAATGAAGGCAAAAGGGCACAAATATCAGACTGTGAAGTATTTGCTGTCTTTGTTTTTTTTTTGAGTGTGTAGACCTTTGGTCTATACAAAACAAGGTTAGACTCACCTTTAGCTGTGTTTACAATATGGTCAGCACCAACAGCAGAGGCTGCTCAGTGCTGCCAGAAAATGCTTGAAGTCACATGGTTCAATCGTGCATTCTGATTTGTTCATGGGACACAGAGGCATTTATCCCTGGTTCTTTGATAACAGAGTGAGCTGTTTCACTATTTGAATTGCCTTGGTGAGACTGTGACGAGGCGGTGCTCTCTCTCTTGTTGCTTTACGGTCACAAGAGCATTAAAATTTTACGACAACGACACCGGGGGGAGAAGGGAAGTCCCACCAGAAAGAATTAATAAATAATTATAGAACCTGCAAGGTTGGCAGATTCTAAATGCACTGAGCTAGAGAAGGTGGATAACTGTTAAAGCCAATAAAATGCTTTATTTAAAATGAAGGAAGACACACAAAAGATGATAAAAACCAGCACACAGTTAATAACATCACAGTACTCGGCTTAAAAGAATAAACACTCTAAACCCCTTCTAAACTTGGCCACCACAACTCTAAAAGCCAATTAAAAAGAGCAAGGTAATACATGCAACAATAAACAATTGTGTCCATGCATGGACTCACCAGTAGCTAGCGGGACCGGACAGAAACACGAATACACACAGGTGCACAGCACCACAACGTCACCCAGTGCACGACACTGTAATGTGCCACACAAGACTTCTCACCACCAGGACATGGACCCTCCTACCACTGGCTCACCACACTAAAAGATGCTAATGTGGCTCCTCCCTAGTGATGGTGAAACACTTCACTTTGTTATCAAAGAAGAGGGATTACATTAAGTAACCCAACGTTACTTGTAACTTCACTCTGTTTCACTATGAAAGTTATAGCCACTCCCTGATGGTGTCCGCCCTTTCGAAAGCTTTGCTCCAGTACTGCTCAGGTTCTCAGCTTGGGCCAGTCAACATGGTTTTTGTTTTTCGCTATCAATGCTAGCGTGCAGCTGCAGGCTGCTCCCCGATATGCTGGGATTGGACATAAGACTCCAGTAAGAGGAGCATGGCACTCGATCTCCTGCTGAGCACCATTAATGAACAGCAGCGGGCCCACCCCGACGGTGTCTGAGTGGTATCCTAAAAATGAGATGGGCTTTATAGATAATTGGGAACGTTTCTGGGGAAAACCTGGTCTTGTTAGGAGAGACGGCGTCCATCCCACTTTGGATGGAGCAGCTCTCATTTCTTGAAATCTGGCCAATCTTATTAATGCTCCAAAATCCTGACTACCCACTCTGCAGCTTCTCTCCTCCTGCTACCCCCCCCAAAAAACCCCAATCCCCATCCCCAGAGCGATGGTACCTGCTCCCAGACCACCAAAAAACAAGCTTAACACCAGCAAAAAGCTACTTAAGCATAAAAATTGAAAAAGAAAAACACAAAACAGCATCATCTACTGCAGCAAAGAGTAAAACAGTTAAATGTGTATTATTATTAAACATTAGGTCTCTCTCTTCCAAATACCTGTTAGTGCATGATTTAATAATTGATCAGCATATTGATTTATTCTGCCTTACAGAAACCTTGTTACAGCAGGATGAATATGTTTAAATGAATCAACACCCCCGAGTCACACTAACTATCAGGCTGCTCAAAGCTCAGGCTGAGGAGGAGGATTAGCAGCAATCTTCCATTCCAGTTTAGCAATTAATCCAGACAAAGTTTTAATTCATTTGAAACTCTGACTCTTAGCCTTGTCCAGCCTAACTGGAAAATTCAAAAACCTCTTTTATTTGTTATCGTCTATCGTCCACCCGGCCCTTACTCAGTTTCTGTCTGAAACTGATTTAGTGCTCAGTTCAGATAAAATAATTATAGTGGGTGATTTTACCATCCATGTAGATGCTGAAAATGACAGCCTCAAAACTGCATTTAATCTATTATTAAACTCAATTGGCTTCTCTCAGAAGGTAAACGAGCCCACCCACCAATGAAATAGAAATGGAAGATTTAAGAGTATTTCCTGAAAACTCCCTACTATCTGATCACTTCTTAAAAACATTTTCATTTACTTTAATGGATTACACAGCAGTGGGGAATAAGTTTTATTACAGTAGAAATATTTCTTAAAGTGCGGTAACTAAGTTTAAGAATATCATTCCTTTGTTATGCTTTTCAATGCCGTATGCCAACACAGTGCAGAGTAGCTGCCTAAACTCTGCTCCCAGTGAGGTTGATTATCTTGTTAATAGTTTTACAGATTTTACAGTTTTTCAGAATTCATCACAGTACAGAAACAGCATTAGTGAAGGTTACAAATGATCTTCTCATGGCCTCTGTGGACTCATTTCTGTGTGTGTCTTGTTGGACCTCAGTACAGCCTTTGATACTGTTGACCATAACATTTCATTACAGAGATTAGAGCATGCTATAGGTATTAAATGTACTACCCTGCAGTCGTTTGGATCATATTTATCTACCAGACTACAATTTGTTCATGTAAATGGGGGGTCTTCTTCACAAACTAAACTGAAGTTCTCATACTCTGCCCCACAAATCTTAGAAACATGGTGTCTAACCAGATTCTTACTCTGGATGGCATTACGTTGGCCTTTAGTAACACTGTTAGAAATCTTGGAGTCATGTTTGACCAGGATATGTCCTTCAGTGCACATATTACTGTAAACAAACATGTAGGACTGCTTTCTTGCATTTGCGCAATATTTCTAAATTTAGAAACATCTTGTCGCAGAGTGATGCTGAAAAGCTAATTCATGCATTTATTAGTTCTAGGCTGGATTATTGTAATTCACTATTATCAGGCTGCCCTAACAGCTCCCTGAAAAGTCTTCAGCTGATCCAAAATGCTGCAGCTGGAGTGCTGACAGGGAGTAGAAAGAGAGAGCATATTTCTCCCATATTGGCTTCTCTTCATTGGCTACCTGTTAAATCCAGTATAGAATTTGAAATTCTTAAAAGGGAGTTTTTCCTTTCCGCTGTTGTCAAGTGCTTGCTTATAGAGGGTTGTTTTGATTGTTGGATTTTCTCTGTAATTTTTGTAGGGTTTTAACCTTACAATAAAAAGCGCCTTGAGGCGACTATTTGTTGTAATTTGGCGCTGTATAAATAAAATTGAATTGAACTGCAATTAGCAAATAGGTGCGCACCTCATGAAACCGCCCCGGTCTAGATTGCTACTCTATCGTTTAAATTTACCTCAGGGCACAGGCAGTTTCATTCACAATGTGCATCTCACTACAGTCATGCATGCAGCCTGATTTTACAGTTACATAAATTGAAATGACAACCAACATGAATCTCTCTTCTCTTCTGGCACTCGGCACTGTTGCAGCTTGGCACTCAAGAGACTCTCTCTGCATATCCTCCGAAATTGGAAATTAATTGTGGATTTGGGTAGCTGGACTCACAACTCTTTTGATCAAATTTACTCCCTCTTGACCCAATAGGACATATCTGGCTAGCTATGTTGTGGATTCTTGGGGGACTGGAAGACTACGTGCCTGGCTGATCTGTCCTCTCCATAAACTTAAAAATTTTTTTAAGGTAAAGGAAGATTTAGCAAAGTTATTTCTGGTTAAGCAGCTGGGTGTACAATGAAAAGGAATAGCCTTTGTCAGTATTACTGTGGCTGCAGGTTAATGTTTGGCTTTTATTTCAGTAGGAACGCTCTTATATGTTTGTGGATACTGTTACTTTTTGACCCAAATTATATAAAAGTTTTTTCCTGTGTGGGCATTAGATTGCTCACCACCGCATGTGTGTTTCTCTTTCTATTTCCTGTTTGTGTGAATGTGTTGTTTGAGAGTACGATGGCTGCTGTTTACTCTGCAGGAGACCAGACCATTTCTGTAGATAAACCTTTGCACAGAAATGGGCATTAAATGCATCTGATATTCAGATTCTTATCTGTCGGGATCGTCGGATTCATTGTGCAGCACATGTGCACACATGCAGCACATATGTCTTATACTAGACTGAACTTTTTCATGTCACAGCCTGGTCTAGTTTCTGGATCCATCAATAAAAACCATGATCCATTAGATCAGAAAGCTGGCTCTGGGGTCTGATTATCAATGCAGAGTTCCTGAGATGTCCGAGGAAGAACGTGAAGCAGAAATGGCCTGGACCATGTTATGTGCTATTTCACCCCTGCCCAGAGCACATTTTAAGATGACCTAACCTTGCCAGGCTTGGTCGCCTCCCTGCTCATCAACTGCCACAAAATGAAATTCAAGCCAAAACCAAAAACCATACCAGATTCTGAATTTGGCTGACCTACCTTTCAGTAGAGTCCTCTTGTGCCCCTCTACGTCACTTCCAATTTGGCTGCTTGTTTTGATGGCGTCCTCTTTCTGACCATATGTATGTGCTCTTTCCTTAATTTCACCATGGATCTCAGAGCTGCACACAAAGCGCAGGCGGTCCTCTGAATGCAGGAACTTTTTGGCCATACCCACAAAATCATTTCTCACCATCTGCCCCACTCGCCAGATGTGTCTCACCTCACCTTCCTGCCCCCACCCCAGATGAAATTCAAGTAGAAGGGGCACTATTTTTTTTTTAAATTGAGCAGACACATAAGTACAAGCACTGTGTCTTACTGCTACTCAAAGAAAAGACTGAGAAATCATCTAATTTAAATTGGATAGTTTTATTTTTAATTAACAGAGCTCACAAAAACAGAGCTCACAGTGTTGGTGTCCCAAATACAAAGTGTGCAAACAAAAAGTGAATTGATAAATAAAAATATTTTGTGGACTTATGTTGACTCACTTTTGCATAGTGCTCTGTGAATACTTCATTTGATATAAACTGGTTCTGTGTTTAGCCATTCCTTAACCCGGAGGGCGGGTCTGAGTGCGACGTCGTCCTGCTGAACCGCTGGAGTGTGAGAAACTACCAGGTCCAACGAGGTGACATCGTCTCCATTGTGTGAGTAAATGAAACCAAATGATACACGAAGCACGCTTCACATGGTAGCTTGCAGAGGAATTACTGAATGATTTTAAGGGATGTAAAAGAAAATTCCAATAAAACAGCCAACAAGCCAACAAGAAATGTGACAAAGTGTGACTGCAGATAACAGAATAAATACGTGCTGAAGAAACAGAATAAAGCTAAGCAAAGCTAACATGTGAAATCACTGTGATTATGAGCAGCTGCAGTAAGAAATTCACTAATAGAGAATGTCTTCCGACCCTTTGTTGTATTATTTTTCTGTCTTTAAGTGGCAGCTGCTTTTGAAGGCTTAGCTCTCTGAGAACAATCGGAGCGCTCTTTAGCTGACATTTCATGGCCACATTTACATGAGTAATTTGTAAAACTAATATAATTTATTTGTCAAACCATCAAAGCTGAGCTGTTTGTGTAACAGCTCGATTATAGCTCTGGTAACAGTGCGGCTGGCCTCAGAGGTAGAACACACATTTTAGAAGGGATTTATGTACATTTCCTTCAAGTATTTTCCTTTTGGAAGCTGAATAACAAATTGCAAATGCATCTTGGAGAAAAACTTCAACCAAGTCTATTGGTTTGAATTTTAATCAAGCCATCAGTGTCTGGGTCATTGCAGGTAGCTTTGACTGACTTTTGTCTCTGAGAAGGGTCTCACCAGCTCTGGGAAGCTGTCAATTAAAAACCATTTCTAATCAGGTAAGTCAAAAGTATTTCTTGAAGTAATCTTTAAGTTTGAACTAAAAAACTTTTTTTCAACTATGTGTGGAACTCCTGTGTAGCTGTTGCTTCCAACGGAGTTGTTACTCCTGGTTTTAAGGCCAAATAATTTCTGATGATTATGCGATACAACTAGGGATGCGCCAATCTAATATTCGGTATCAGAATCGGTCAGATTCTGACCTAAATTACGGTATCGGATATCCGAAAAAAATAAAAAATGAAATCCAATCCATTAAACATTGTTTAGCTACTTTACAGTGCTCTGTCTTCTTACTCTTCTTCTTCTTGTTCTTCTTGTGGATTTAACCAAGAAACCAACTTAGTGCTGCATTACCACTACCCACTGGAATAGAGTGGGGATCCGGAGTTAGATAAAAACTTCAGTTTTCCGTCACTGTGACGGAAGTGGATCATCAGACATGTGTTTCCATGCCTCCACCGCTCTCTACCGTGTCTCAGAATTTCAGCTGTTATTTTTTTTTGTCTACTTCAGATTGCTATGACTGCAGGTTGCTAGCTAGTGCCGGCGTTAGCACTAACGATCGTCCGGATGGACCCCTTCCCCATCAAAAATTTCTTTATACTTTAATCCCTGATCACTGGCTAAATAATAGACCTGCAGTAGAAACAACGTTACGCTCCCCAGTTTTTCAACATAAATACTGAGAACACAACAGCAGCAGGCAGCCTTTTCCCTCTAACAACCATTAAACCTTTACTGGTAAACAGTTGGAGGTCCTTCATCAAGTGAAGAAAAGAGAACTTTGTAACTGCTCCATCCACCCTGTTTGTTTCACACAGTGAAAAACTCCAGTTTAAAAAAAAATTCTTATCCAGTTACTTGAGTAATCAATGGAATAATTGATAGAATATGCGATTCAGGCATTTAAATTTGTTTTTAAATGGAGAAGATTTTAAACAATTAAAAAAAAAAGATCAGATTTGTATCAGTATTGGCAGATACCCAAATGTCCAATTTTGGTATCAGAAATGAAAAAGTGGTATTGTGCCATCGCTTGATACAACACCCATCCACCCATCTCTAACAATTTATCCAAAAAGTGGACAAAGTTGCAAGATGGCAAATTTGTCTTCCTTGAGTGGTGAGCTTTATGTTTTTGTTGACCAAGAAATACCTATTGTTAGGTTTTTTCCTAATACCTGAATATGAAAAGACAGAAGAGACCAACACGACACAAACTGAGTTTTATGAGTTGCTCTCATGAGAGGGTGCAATCCGTGGTGAGATATCTCAGTGAGAGTTCAGCACGTATTGACACACCTCGACTACACAGCACAGCTCTTTTATTCAAAAGCAGAAAAAGATAAAAAAAACAGGCAAGACGCAGACAGTCACATGCTTATCAAGTTCTTCTCATGAAACAGTTATCTTGCAGCAACAGTGGAGCCAGGCATCAGGGAGTCACACAGTGACCTTGACAGTGACCTGAAACAAGCAGTCACTAAAACTTGAAGAAACTGTTCTTGGTTGATTATGTGAGACTGATTAACACCAAATACATGGGATCATAAATGACATGAATCATCATAAAGGTTTCAGCAGTTACAAATTAAAAAATACCTAACACCTATGCTGTATGCATCAGGGTTTGGACACAGTTGCGCTGAATGTTCTTCCCAGAAATTACAGCCACAAGTGTCCCATCTGGGTGTGCATAGCAGATCCAGCAGTTGATGCCAGCTGGAGGGTATGGACACATGATCATGGCCTCTGCAGACACTGCTCTTATGTTCAAAACAAGAAATCCCTATCTTCAATTTAGTTTGAACTACTGGACTCTGTTTGTGTGGGTTTTTATACTCTCAAACACTTTCTCTCAGGAACAACTCTGACTCTTCACATTCAGGATAATCTAAGGTGTACAGACACTTGCTCCAGTACTACGCGTGATTATCGGGAGGATGTTGGATAGTAAGAGTTATATCATGGAGGTTGGTCTGAAATGGCTCCAGAAACAGACTCCTGACAAAAACATTGTCACCATCATTCTTGTTGATTTAGCTAAACCTGAGTACTCAATGACTTACACAAACCTTCAACTTTGTCACGTATTTCTGTTAGGAAAGTTTAAAGGGAAATCATCTGTGGGACTCCATTCGCTCAACATCATGGTCATTTGAGGCTTTTTATGAATGACTGTATGGCATACATGTCAGGGAATTACAGGTTCAAAATCTGTTCTGGTGCATCTGCACTGAGAACTAAATATAATAAACAGTCCATTCAAACTGTACTGACTCATGCAGAGCCTTCACTGCTTGTTAGACAACTCTGACCGGAGACTCAGCTCTGAGTTAGTATATGTGAGTGCAGCTCCGGGAGCGTCTCAGTGTCCGTTCTTGGTGTCTGAGCGTCTCACACACAGACACACACACACACTGATTCAAACTGGAGAAGCTGCAGCCCTCCCAGCTACTCTGAGACCCACAAAAGTGAGATTTCACACAAAGAAACTGACAGATTTGACAGCCTTTTCCAGCTGTTTGATGACGTGAGGATGATTCTGTCACTGCTTTTCCTAATTCTTTATAGTGGAGGCAATCTCTGGAGCACACACACCAGTGACAGGAAGCAGGAAGACAAATTTTCTCTGGATGGCAGCTTCTCTCTGTTCAAGCGAGTGTTTTTGTGGGAAAAGAGATGTTCTAAAAGTGTATTGCTGTCAGTGCCGAGAACAGGGAGCAGCTCTGAACTGTAATTTAGCCTAAACTGAGTCCGAGTGCTGCTCACTTTGAGTCCCTATACTGTAGCTGAATACAGAAAGTGGCCTGGCTCTGGAGGAGGGCAATGATCAGGCAGAGCGGTGTCACTGGTAGTGTGGGAAATGGGGACACCGGTTCTGTAAAGTTCACCCGAGTGCAGAATCTCTCTGATATTTAGACCCGATCTGCCATTTTTGTGGCATTAACAGCTCAGTGCACCTCAGCTCTCCTCCCCCGTCTCTGCCTTTCTCTGCTTGTCTTACCATCATATATCACCACCTGTTTATCTGGCAGCCCTTTGAAGAAGAGGGGAATTTTTCCTCAAAGCACATGTGAAACTGATCTGTATCGCCTCACCTCATCAACAGGGATTGTGTTCAAATCTCTCATGAAGCCGCATCTATCATCCTCAATCCTCACCTCGGATTTGAATTTCAAATGTGCAGCTACACTGCATGAGAGGCTGACTCTGGCTTGTAATTGGCACTCATTTTAAAAGAAGATTGTTCAAGGGTAATATGCCAGTCCATAGAGCAATATCTTATAAACAGAATGCTTCTCATTTTGGGTGCATGCTGGTGAAGGAAAGCAATTTGTTCTTTTTCTGTCATGAGAGCTTGGTGCTTGGTGGTTGTTTTTTTCATGATCTCGGTGAAGAGCATTACAACCTGATTGATATATTTGACTGTGAACACAACCATTTGCCTCTGAGCAGCCTCACAACTGATTTGCGTGTCATTTTCTCCAGGATGTGGTGGAAATATTTCTTGTGTGTTATAAATCAATGACAGAATATGAATCGTCTCCGGTCGTGGGCTTGCTCAGGTTTTTTGTTTTGTAGGGTTTGAAAGCTTTCATGACAGCAATTCTCGATCATCAGGGTGATGGTGGGGAGATGTGGGGATCTCTGTGTCTATGAAAATTCCTTGAAACATGGATCTTATGGATGCTGGAAATTCTTGAAAATGCTTGGTTTTTCATATTGTCCTTTCAAGGTTTGAAAAGTGCTTGAATTTTGGATATAGTGCTTGAAATTGCTTAAAATCTTAACCGCTTTAGAAAGACTGTCTGAATAGTTTTATTATGAGATGGTGAGAAAAAATGACTCTGAAAGTCTAAAATTAAAATTTCTCCACCTGGGCGTGGCTTACACGTCTGCATGTGACCTGTCAGTCTGTTTGTGATTCCACCCCTCCCCCAAAGAGAGAGTCGTTATTTTAATGAGTGTTGGCTGGAAAACTGCAAATTCTAATTATGGATAAGACAAGTGTGGAATTATAGTTAGGTCGAAAGTCACTGTGAGAGAAAACAATCCACTCAGGAAAAAAGGCACATATTGTTTAGTCTCTCATGGTGGTTTTGTTGGTAACTGACATTTTTGTCTTAGTTGATAATAAAATGATTAATGAGGTGGTTAGATTCCTCATCTCTACCTGTGTTTTTCAATGGCTCTACAGTAGAGTTGGAAGGGAAGCCAAATACTCCCATGGCCCCAAGATTTGCCTGTTTTTCTAGGTCAAGTGGACACTGCCAAACACGGTTGACAATATTGATATGAAGGTAGTTCCTCTTTCTTCCCATGTTTGAGAGTCAATGTACAGAGAGGAAACCGTTCAAACCTCAGAGTTAAAGTGATGTCCCATCAGGTTCAGCAGGCTGGAAAACACCTGGCAGGAGTATGGTGCAAATTTAACATTTGTTCAAGTCTGAGAAAACAAAAACCTCCACCCAGTTCTCATTCCCAGGGTGTCAAATGCTGTTGTTCTGTCAAAGGAGCACACTGTGTCCTTGAATTATAAGGACACTGTAGATTATAACACCAGCAAAGAGTCACTTTTACCATCTAACAGCTCTACCAGCTTCCCACGTTACATTTTACAGGGCATACACTGTCTTTGCTTCCTGTCAATTATGCCCTGATCCAAAGCTAAATGATTGGGGGGATGTGGTCATCTTAGGCATAGAAGACCCAGCCACCTGCTGTTCACACTTTCTGTTTACTGGGGGAGCCAATCATAGTAAAGTTAGCATAAAGGGAGAGGTCATTTCAGATAGAGGATGAACTGAGGGGCCCTGTATAAAATGGGTTAGGATGATTTTGAACTGTGAGCTGTCTAATAGTGTCCAATAAGAAATATACATGTGGAAATGAGTCCCCCTCAAGTGCCCTGGGTGTCATTATTTCATTTATTTATTGATATGCTGGGTTAATGTTGTAATGTTATTCTGGAAACTCACGCAGCAACACCATGAGTCCTCCAAACAAAAGTTCTTTTTTACAGAGTTGTCTGCACTGGAGGCGGAAAGAGAAACAAACCTATCCAGGAATCACCAGCAAGTCAACACCATTGCAGCCAATTAATCTGTTCAGTTATGAAGTATCCTATGGTATCCTGCATGCTCTCTGAAATGAGAGGATTAGCGTCCAGCGTTTCACGACTCAGTCCAGCATCTTCCCCCGCCACATGATCCTGCTCACCACCAGGTGGTGATCAGTTGACAGCTCAGCTCCTCTCCGAGAGTCCAGAACATATGGCCGCAGATCCGATGATACAATTGCCCACGTGAGTGTTGAAGTCTCCTAGCAGTCACCGGATCGAACACCCTTAAGCACCCCACCCAGCGACTCCAAGAAGGGTGGGTATTCTGAACCGTTGTTTGGCGCAAACAACAGTCAGGACCTGTTCCCTGGCCCGAAGGCGCAGGGAGACAACTCTCTTGTCTGCCAAACTTCGATGAACAGACAGCGAGTCGGGGGATACAAGAATACCCACCCCAGCTCGTCGCTTCTCACCAAGGGCAATTCCAGAATGGAACAGAGTCCAGCCCCTCTCCAGGAGACTGGTTCCGGAGCCCAAGCCATGCGTTGAGGTGAGCCCGACTATATCTAGATGGTACCTCTCAACCTCATGCACTAGCTCAGGCTCCTTCCCCACCAGAGAGGTTAGGTTCGATGTACCAATTGCCAGTCTCGATAGCCAGGGATCGGTCCGCCAAGGCCACCACCCGACATACACTGCACCCAACCCCTGTGATGCCTCCTGCAGGTGGTGGGCCTACAGGAGTTTCCAGGTTTTCTCCATGTGTGGATAACGGCTTGCAACGTGGTTCTCTGGAGTCCCAAAGCCTTAGAAACGACTCTGTAAGCCTTTCAGACCGATAGATGTCAGTGACTTTGTTTGTCAGCTGCTTTTTTAGATCATGGATGATGTTCTGCTTTCTGAGATCTTTCAGTCTGCTGCACTTTGTCAGACAGCTTCTATTTAGGGGATGTCTTCATTCAGCTAGTCTGCAGTAATCAGGCCTCAGGGTGTGGCAATGAGGATGAACTCAGCTTTACAAAACAATGTGTTTAATCACAGTTCATAATTTAATGAGTTAGTTTCTCACACAGCACAGGTAGGTTTGGAGAGTGTTGGAATTATTTGTCCACAAGAGCTTTGTTCTCTCAATAAATGAAATGAAACTGCATTTAGTATTTACTGTACTCTGCTTATTTTTGTCTGATATTAAGATTTGTTTGATCTGAAACATGTGTGACATCCTACAATGACTGTGGTTGGCCCATTCAGCACTATTGTTTCTTGCTATTAATTTCCAGCTGTTACTTATGCTACCATTTTGCAGATTGACTAGAAGAGAATGGATCCACTCAAAGAGAGAAACTCCATCCTCAATAATTGTAGCCCAGTGGTTGGCAACCCACGGCTTATGCTGCGGCTCCGTGCTGCTTGGGGGTCCGTGTACTTCGTACCAAATTTTGTTTAGAAAAACAAAAAACGTTTCCCATTTTGTTGATTTGTTTAAAACAAACAAAAAAAGTGAACCGTTAGTTGATTTTATTTAGGTGCAGATTTAAAAATCTGATTTCTCATTTTGTGGTGAGTTTTTTGTGTGTTGAACCAGAAATGACGGAGATTTTTGCAGCAAGACTCAAATGCAGCAGTAGTAGTGGCTATCGGCTAATGTTTGGTTTAGTTCAGTGTTTCATTTGTTCCTGAGCAAATTGGTTTCCTGAGATTAAAGTTAGGCTTCATAACTGGATAGTTGGTTTTAAATTTAATGTCTTACTAGTTGTCAATATGATTTGGAAATTCAATCTGCATTGTGTTGTGTTGTTTTAACAGCTAATTTTGAATTAAGATATTAATTTACTGGGGTTAGGTTAAGTGGTCACTCTAAATTGCTCATAGGTATAAATGTGAGTTTGAATAGTTGTCTTGTCTCTGTGTTGGCTGTGTGACAGGCTGGCGACCTGTACAGCGTCTACCCTGCCTCATACATGGGTATTTGATGCCTGAGATGAAAATGTGATTTCAATGCAGCCATCTGCAGCTCATTCGGATCATATGAAATGAAAAGGGTTTTCAGAATGAAGAACATTTCGGTGTTAACGTCATTCCCTGGTTATTATCTTAATGAGATGAAATATATGCTTGACTGTTGTAATCATGGGCTTTATTGCCATGTCTTTAGTCTTCGGCACACTGCAGTATGTCATTTCAATGCAGTGCAAAGACTCTTTATTTTTCTATGCTTACACGTCTCTTGCATAAAGTCTCTAGAGATCAGGACACATGTCAAAATCTCAGTTGTTTATTTCATTTAGTTGATTTTTTTCAGAAGTATACACTGTTAAAGTGAGGAAGCAGAAAGCCAGTGGGGTTTCTTTAAGTGTCTCAATGAGATGACAAATAGAGACACAAATGACAGGAGAGAAGAAAAAGTGAAAACAACAGTGCAGAAATAATGAAGAGAGGGACTGAAAGGAATCAAATAAATGAGTGCTATGCTCGTGTGGTAATGGGACTCTTACTGAGTAGCTCAAATAACAGCTATTGTAATAAATTGCATTTTGTTACATGTTGTAAAAGAAAAAAGTACATGTTGTGACAGCAGCTGGTTTCAGTCATCTAAAAGAGTGGAATAAAAAAAATCAATGGCCACTCAAGGTGCTTTTTATTGTAAGGTAAAGACCTTACTATAATTACAGAGAAAACCCAACAGTCAAAAGGACCCCCTATGAGCAAGCACTTGGTGACAGTGGGAAGGAAAAACTCCCTTTTAACAGGAAGAAACTTCCAGCAGAACCAGGCTCAGGGAAGAGCAGTCATCTGCCACGACTGGTTGCCACCTTTCACAAATGAAAATAAGGGAGGCCAACCATGACCATGACTAAATTGGCCCAAGCCTGACTCACATTTTATGTTGTGTTTTTTTGTAAAGGGGTGATCAAAAAAGCAATTAGTCCTAAATAAAATTAAATTCTTTTTTTTAGCAGTGAAGACTAAATTGTAAGAGGATCTACGGATTTTGCTGACCTTAGTATTTTCTGTATTTTATTTTGTGCTTCATTACTACATTTAGTGTTTTTTAGTGTCTCTGTGACAGAGATGAGTATTGGAGATTTTTGAAAATACAGAACAAATCGCGTTCCGTATCAATACGGGATGCAACATTTAATTGCGAAATACAGGGCGATTCTGTATTTTAAGGGATGGGTGATATTCCTAATCCACACAGAGGTACAAAGGGCACAGGGGTATGCAAACTACATCCATCGGATAAATTCAGCTATACAGCAAGCTGGCGTGTTTCAATGTT
This sequence comes from Apistogramma diplotaenia, assembly GCA_015052665.1. NCBI lineage: Eukaryota > Metazoa > Chordata > Actinopteri > Cichliformes > Cichlidae > Apistogramma > Apistogramma diplotaenia. Next base: position 17,765 of record VOQJ01046407.1, on the reverse strand, counting down.
TTAAGACACATACCAGGGTGTTGGGAATAGTAACAATAGCAAGCTAATGCAAATTAGTTAGCTAATTGCCAATGCTAATTAGCTTGCCAGTTTCACGTAGCTTGTAATCTCCCTTTAGGAACTAGATATTATGGCACAGAATTCCCTGGTACAGTGAAGCTGTACCTATAGTTTCATGTGTCATTGATGCTGTTCTGTGATGACAGGACACGGTGGGAAATAACCAGTTTATCTGCATATTGTCTGCAAAAGTCAAAAATGAACGTTCTGTTCTCACTCTTGTCCTGTCAGTGTAGTAACCTACAGCATAGAAAATCATGATGGAGACATCAATTTTTTTATTACATAAAGTTAAAGCAAAACTATATACAACATGCAACACACAAAGTGTGCATATCCTGAAACAGAGTGGTTGAAATAGAGCAAGACATTTTATCCAAATTGTCTATGTGAACACGAGTCCATAAAGCATATCGGCTACTCATTACTTTCACAAGGTCATGGAGCAAACCCGTGAATGCTGGATTGAAGGCAGCTGCCTCCCTCTTTAAAGAAGCCTTTTGCTCCCTCATCTCATGAGTGTCGCTGAGCAGCTTCTGGACGTGCTCTTCTGGCTCTGCATGCCTCCGTGCGACCTGTTCCTTGCCGGTGTAGAAGCAGTGGCTGGTACTGAGGCAGAGACGGGGGAGCATGGCGGTTCTGTTACTGTAGACGTGGATGAAACCGCCTCACCAGTGGAATCTTCAATGAAAATAAATAACTTTAAAATTCAGCACGAAAATGCAACACACACACACACACACACACACACACACGCACACACACACACACACACACACACACACACACACACACACACACACACACACTCAAATGTATCTCATAACTGTTACCAGATACTAATGGAAATGCCTACAAACTGTGTTGAGTTGAGTCGACCCACGCTGAGTAGGTACTAATGGAAATGGGCCAATAGCAAACCGGTAAAATTCTCAGCCTGGTGCAAGGCGATCTACTGCTGGCTCGAACCCTGCGAACTACTACTTAATAACTGGAGAAATGAAGCTGTCTCCAACATAATCAATTCAATTCAATTCTATTTATACAGCACCCAATAACAACAAACAGTTGCCTCAAGCCGCTTTTTATTATAAGCCCTACAATAATTACAGTTGTGCTCAAAAGTTTACATACCCTGGCAGAATTTCTGCTGTCTTGGCCTTTTGTCACAGAATATGAATGACAGAACAAAAACATATTTTCCACCCATGCTTAGTGGTTGGGTGAAACCATTTATTGATAAACAACCGTGTTTTCTATTTTGAAATCATAATGACAACAAAAAACATCCAAATGACCCTGATCAAAAGTTTACTGTATATACCCTGGTGATTTTGGCCTAATAACATGCACAGAAGGTGCCACAAATGGGTTTGAATGGCTACTAAAGGTAACATCTTCACCTGTGATCTATTTACATGTAATCAGTGTTTGTGCATAAAAGCTGAGTGAGTTTCTGGGAACAAGACCGCCTCTTGCATCTTTCTTCCAGTCACTGATGATTCTGGACTCACAAGGATATCCAAGGAATTGATGATTTCAGTCAGTAATGTTCAAACTGTGATTAACAAATGGAAAATCAGGGGCTCTGTGAAAACCAAACCACAGTCAGGTAGACCAACAAAAGATTTGGACACAGCTGCCAGGAATATTGTTCAGGATGCAATGAAAAAGCCATCAATTTCATCAGCTGAAACCCAGGACTCTGAAAAGTAGCAGTGTGACTGTTTCAAGATGCACAATAAGGAGGCACTTGAAGAAAATGGGCTGCATGGTCGAGTTTCCAGAAGAAAGCTATTACTGCACAAATGGCACAGAGTATCTAGCCTACAACACGCCCAACAGCTCAGGGACCAGCCTCAAACTTCTGGAACAAGGTAATTTGGAGTGATGAGACCAACATTGAAGACAAATGTTACATTTGGAAAGGTGTCAACAAGGCCTATGGTGAAAGGAAAACCATTCCTACTCTGAAGCATGGAGGTGGTTTGCTGATGTTTTGGGGATGTGTGAGCTACAAAGGCATAGGAAACTTGGTCAAAGTTGAATGAACGATGAATGCAGCACGTTATCAGCAAATACTGGAGGCAAATTTACACTCATGTTCCAACATGACAGCTATCCAAAACACAAGGCCAAGTTGACCTGTCATTGGCTACAACAGAATAAAGTGAAGGTTCTAGAGTGGCCATCTCAGTCTCCTGACCTCAATATCACTGAGCCATTCTGGGGAAACCTCAAGTGTGCAGTTCATGCAAGACGGCCCAGGAATTTACAGGAACTGGAGGCTATTCTGTGACAAAAGGCCAAGAAAGCAAAAAATCTGCCAGGGTATGTAAACTTTTGAGCACAGCTGTACAGAGAAAACCGAACAGTCAAAATGACCCCAATGAGCAAGCACTTGGCAGAGTAAAAAGAGGTGAGCAGAGTAAAAGAGGTGAGCGAAAAGAAACACTCAGTGCATCATGGGAACTCCCCCCCCCACCCAAGGGATGGTTGAGGGTCACCTGATCCATCCCTAACTATAAGCTTTATCAGAAAGGAAAGTTTTAAGCCTAACCTTAAAAGTAGAGAGGCTGTCTGTCTCCTGAATCCAAACTGGGAGCTGGTTACACAGAAGAGGGGCCTGAAAGCTGAAGGCTCTGCCTCCCATTCTACTCTTAAGTATCCTAGCAACCACAATTAAGCCAGCAGTCTGAGAGCGAAGTGCTGCACTGGGGTAGTGTGGTACTATGAGGTCTTTAAGATAAGATGGGGCCTGATTATTCAAGACCTTGTATGTGAGAATTTTAAATTCTATTCTAGATTTAACAGGGAGCCAATGAAGAGAAGCCAATATGGGAGAAATATGCTCTTTCTACTCCCTGTCAGCACTCTAGCTGCAGCATTTTGAATCAGCTGAAGTCTTTTCAGGGAGCTATTAGGGCAGCCTGATAATAGTGAATTACAATAATCCAGCCTAGAAGTAATAAATGCATGAATTAGCTTTTCGACATCACTCTGAGACAGGATGTTTCTAATTTTAGAAATATTGCACAAATTCAAGAAAGCAGTCCTACCTGTTTAATATGTGCATTGAAGGACAAATCCTGGTCAAAAATGATAGTCTAGTATTAATCAATGATTAGTGGATCAGATAGAGAAGTGCCTACTGGGCATGTACAGTACAGGACTTTAGGGTCTTTTTTAAATTCTGTGTTCAGGTACAAAGAAGTATTTTGTGCCTTAAAACTAAGAACCATAACGAGAACAAGATTTAACTCAGAGGAGACAAGCCTGTAAGGTTTGGTTTTTATAAAGAAAAAATATATAAGATTTTTATACTGTTGTGCCTGAAACTTAGATTAATAGAAACCAAATTAAATGGATTTTACTTCCCTGCAGCAGTTACTACACCTTCATGGTATGATTGCACAGCTTCACACATTTTGTCTTATTTTCTTACATGGTTTAATCTGCTGTCATGTGTCAGACAGCAGCTGCCTCCACCCTCATAAAAGTGAGGGTGAAAGAGGAAATGGTCGGAACGGCTGTGGTGTCTGTGTTCAGCAGCTACTTTTATATATTTATTTCTCATCCGATTCCTGTTCAGCAGAGCAGGAAATGAAATATTCACATCTTCTTAGAGCCAAGATTTATGGCCTTGCCAATTGCTAATTGGTTAGTGAATAATCACGTGTAGTACAGTGAATCCCAGAGAGCAGATGGACCTTATCGCTGCTGTTTACCAGCTGAAAACAAATTTAATGGATTTTTCTCTTCCACTGACTGATTTTAAAGTGTGTGTGTGTGTGTGTGTGTGTGTAATTTTTAGTTCATTACAGTCATGAGCCCATTTAGTCCTTTATCACTGCATTATCATTTTGCCTTTCAATTTCACATAGCACTGACAACCTCTCATTTTTTGGTTTTTCTGGAGTTTCTCATGCTGGACTATGTAGTTGGCTTCTCCCCTTCCGGTTTTTTTTGACTTTCTTTGCCTGTAATGTATCTTCAGGAGCTTTGAACTTTAGAGAATTTACAAGTAACTCAGAACATCCAACGACCTTTAGCTGAGTTTGGTTGTTTCCCATTTTTGTTTTGAAATGCTGCTTCCACCCATAACAACCGCTCTATGAACCAGGCTCAGACAGACATGGATGCTTCCTAATTAGGGCTTCAGCAACATCACTGAAGTCAGCATCCTTTAGGTAAGCTTTGTACTTGAACATCTCTTCAGTTACATTCTCCAGAATGTCTGACTTAGCTTTTGATCACAGTGATAGCCTTGTCATGTTTGAAATAAACGCCGTGTTGATGCATACACTGTATGTATCAAACTGGACTTTTGTCATGATATTAGTGATCACTGCATTATTGCTTGCATTCGCAAACATCACAGTGTTAAATCTGATGGGTGAATTATCCATAAACGTCGTCTTAAACATTTTAATGTTCAGGCCTTTTAAACACGACCTTGCAAAAGCTAGATGGGACAGAATTGAACTTCCTACAGTGGAGGAGGCATGGTCCTTGTTCAAACACTACTTTGGAATAGCGATTGATTGCCATGCTCCTTTTAAATGACTACGAATAAAAGACCTAAGTAGTCTTTGGCTCTCTTGCAAGCTGACAGTGCTACTGCAGCGAAAAAACGCTGTGAAGCCTGACAATCTGGCCAAGGATGTGATCGGCTTGACTATCACCAACTTTGTATCAAAGCAACGCAATTAGTGTGTCAATTAAAGTCAAATTCTTTTAAAGAGCAGTTTAGTCAAAGTGCTTCTCATCCTCAGCTTTTCTGGAAAACAGCTGGAAAATAAACCTTAATTTTCACCTATTTGTCTTGTAATACATAGCACCATAGTAACAGATAATGGGCAAGTGGCTAGCTTTTTGAACGGGCACTTTACGAAAACATGCCGCATCTCTACACCAACTTGTTTGAATAATACTTGATCATTAAACCCATCTAAACTGTCTAATACAGGCTCTATTCTTAACCACCCTCAATCTAACCTTCCTCTTGTCTCAATCAAGTTCTTTTTTCAGTTATTTAAAGAAGAAGAGGTTAGGAAGGAACTACTATCTCTAAATTAAAATCGGCAGGCCCAGACGGATTTGCCCCATTATTCTTCAAATTAGGTGCCCCGATTATTGCAAGTCCACTGACAAGTATTTTTAACCTCTCTCTTTTAACTGCAGACATTCCTGCTGAGTGGAAAGCTTCTATTGTCTACCCTCTGTTTAAGGGTGGTAACCAAACAGATGCAAACTGCTACAGACCCATATCTATTCCTTTCTTTTGTATCTGAGGTTTATGAAAAACTCAATCTGTTTTTTGCTCAGGACATGGATGTATTACTGCTGTGTTAAAGGTTCTTAATAATACTTAAGCACTTGATCTTAAGTTATATTTCTTACATCTTTCCCCATCTCTGACTGTGCTGCCATATTGATTAACCTAGCCAAAGCATTTTACTCTGTTGATCATGTTGGGAATTCCTTGTGAATTCCCCCCGTGTTCGTTGAAATGGAAGAGACGTGACAAGAGTTGAAAGGTTAAAACTTAACAAGCACTTTATTCTAACATCACAATGTTCTTCATAAATGACGCAAAATGTACCAGCATTTAATACAACAGGTATATCCGGAGAATGTGGCTTCTCTCACCTCACTAAAGCTCCTCTACCAGCATTCTGACTTCTCCCCCCACCTGAACCCTTAAATACTGTATCTGTTCTTTACCATATAACGGGTGTTTCCACACCCTACATGGCCTACTACCCCCAAGTTTTATTACACCCTAAAACCCTGCACATTCTGTCCTTGCTCCATGTGTTCTTCCTTTGTCTCTAACAAAGGAAAGGTGGGGGATGAGTCAGCTAGATGGGTACATATTAAAACTCACCCTATCCTAAAACAATCTATACTATAACAATATTAGCACAAAACAGAATAATCCCACAATCACTTACTCTTATTACACAGATTAAATTGTATTGGGATCTCAGGTTGGTCACTGGATTGGTTTTCCAAATACCTATGTAATAAGTCCCAACAAGTACAGATTGATTGTCATGTTTCAAATCCACTTCCAGTTCTTACGGGAGTACCCCAGGGCTCAGTTCTCAGCCCAACATTTTTTTCAATCTTTATTAATGAAATTCCTCAAGAAGTTTATGGGGCATCAGTTCACCTATATCTGGACAACACTATTCTTTACGCCTCTGGTCCCTCATCTGATGAGGTTGTGAAATTTCTTGCTCACGTGTTCCATGAATTTGAGTTGGATTTTAATTAATTGAATTTATTGTTAAATATTAAGAAAACAAAGGTTTGATTTGGTCATGAATCTAGGGCTTCTTTATCTAAAAATTATTTTATCACCCTAAATGTTGACAATATAGAACTAGTACCAGCTTACAAATACCTAGGAATCTGGCTAGACTCTGCTTTAACTTTTTCCAATCATACCCATAGCCTTACAATCCAAGGTAAAATTGAGACTTTTTTTTATATTGTAATCGAACTTCATTTACCTTGACTGCAAAATGCACCATTGTCGAGAAAACCATCCTCTCTTTATTTGATTGAAAACAAGTTTCAGCAAGTTAGATACAACTTATCATTCTGCAGTTCGCTTTGTTACAAACACTCCATTTGTAACACATCATTGCCACCTTTATTCTCAAGTTAAATGGCCCTGTTTGCACACTTGTCGCAGTATTCACAGGTTTACTCTTATTTACAAACCCTCCTTGGACTTTCACCCTCATATCTGTGTCACTTACAGCTTCCGAGCACAGTCACGAAATATAGCACAAGTTCATCACAATGTCATCACAATATTTATTGCTGAAGACCAAACGAACCAAGATTCGTGTCATCTTGAAAGGGAGTTTGGTGAATAAAAATGGCGATAAAACAGTAATAACCACAGATGACAACAACACATCTGTTGTCATCTGTGTAAACAAAAATTTACATTAAGGGCTCACATTCAGGGGTCCAGATCTCTCAGCCTCATAGATTTGACACAGAAATTCCTCCACCACTTGTGATGTAGTTGCTACAGGGCAGCAGTTCAACTGCAAAATGCTCGGCAGCCTTGCTTTTATATCAGAATACCAGATTCTCAAGTGCTGTCAAGAGCACGCCAAAGCAAACAGGTGGCTATGTAACCCTAACTGTGTCAAAGTCAAAAGCCTGCAAATTATGAAATCATGAAGAAGATAAATAAAAGAGCGCACCTGTGACATTACGAGGTGAAACCTCTGTTTTCCACATGTAAATTTGAAAGTCTTTACCCTGGCACGAGCAGGCTTTGTGTCACCAGCATTTTAACAGTTATATAACAGATATTAATTGATCCTGGTGGTTCAACGTTAAACTAGAGCCAGGAATGAAACTGAACTGGAAAACAGGATTCCTGCTTTTAAACTTTTACTCAGACTCGCTCTCATCAGGAGCCATACATCATGAAGAATTAACACTTCATATTCATGTCTGTGTGTTATATAGCCAAGAAGGGGAATTTTGAGTTTAGTTAGTTTAGTACTGTGAAATCAATACACGGTTTTATAGAGGCGAGAAATTTACTGCACTGCATTATGTTGTATTGCACTAGTCCATTAAATCACAGCAGTTCATTTCAAAGTAAAGATGACAAATTAAAATGACATAAAATGAAGTAAATTTAGAATAATATTTTAATGCCTTTAGTTCTCCTACTGTACATAGACTGCTGATGGTTTCCCTGCACTGGGATTTCTGGGATTTCATCAAGTCTTCAATTTGCATAAAAGTGGAAACATTAAACATATATATATGGATCAGAAGCCGTACTGAACTTGGAGACGGTGACTCTGACACAAAGACAGGAGGCCAAGCTGGAGGTGTCAGAGCTGAAGATGCAGGAAGAAAAGAGGAAGACCTCAGAGGAAGTTCATTGGATATAGTGAAGGAGGACTTGCAGAGGGTTGATGTGACAGACGGGGATGCTGGGATAGGGTGAAATGGAGGCAAATAAACCTTTGCAGAGACCCCCAAAGGAGCAGTTGAAAGAAGATATCTGATGCTACAGTCACAGTAGAGAAAATAGTTGTTTGGCACATTCAAAATTATGTGTAACTAGCTTGTGATCTTGTTGTCTTTAAAATGATTGTTTCAATGACAGGGATCAGGTATGTGACCTCTCCCATTCAGTTGCTGTATTCAAAGTGACATCAAGGTAGTGATCAGATGGAGTCAGTTTCTGATAAAGTGGTGATTAACTGTAATAAACCGGTGAAATGGGTTGCTGCATACTGACTCAGGTTGATTGCAGTGCTTTGTCAATCTTGTCTGTGTTCATAAATTAGATGGCAGTTATTTGCAGTCAGTCCAAGTCAGACTGTGATTGCTTGGAAATGGGTTGCCTCCCACCAGGTGACTGTGGGAACCAGTGGTGCTCAACAGGCAGTCATCACAGCCTTCCTGTTGTTATATCTAAGAAATTAGTGATCTAGGAAATAAATGTGATAAATATGTTTTTCTTTAAATAACATCAAATATGATGGCCCAGTGATGTTACCTAAGCTACGAGTCATCACTGCCAAGACATTTTTCAACATGAGCTGTCAGCTCATACCTATCACAATGGCAGAAAACCATTATTATTAATATTATCATCATTAGCAGCAGTAGTAGTTAAAAAAGAGCACACTAATAGGTGAGCAGGTTAAGGATCTTCATCCCCCTGAAATTCCTTGGGGTCATCCCTGTTTTGGGCTCATCTGAGTCATCATTCTCCATCTTGAAATTGATTACAAGTACTACAATGTTTTGAGGATTTCGGCCTACTGAGAGGATTTTGGCCTTCTCCGCCTGTCTTTAGACCTACCCTCTAGCTGCAGCTAGTAACACGTATCCAGAGACCGGGGAATTGTGGAGTGGTTTATCCTGTTTTTAACCTAGTTCATTGACAGTTGCACAGTATTGGAACTTCAACTTCAATGGTAAGGAGAGTCTTCAATTGTCACAGTGAAGGTCCCTCTCAGCCTAAATCCACAGCAGCAGCTCAGTCACACTGGCTATGCTAAGGTCTGTACTGCTGAGGCCTCTGAAGATATCACCAACCCCACGCTGAAATTTTGTACTGCTTGATAACATAATTCTATTCTACATCGATTCCTTGCTGTTTTGAAAACATTCGCTACACCATGCTGTGACCTGTGCTGCTTAAAGATGTCATCTCTACCACACTGAGGCCTGTGTATTTTGAAGGCACCATCTACTCCCGAGTAAGGCCTGTGCTAGGCATCTATCTACCCTGCATCTACTGGTGCTGAGTACTCTACAAGATAAAACTCATAATAACCTTACTATGTCTTCTAAATGTGGGTCATGGGATCAAGCACTTGTTCCTGGGTGAGTACAACCACCAGTGTGTTCAACCCATGGGCCAATACCTGGGGTTGTACTAGTACTATCTCAACTTCAAATTTGCTCTGCACAATTCCCTCATACTCTGTGAGAAATGTTGTGTAAGTTCAGCTTATCAATTGTCTGTCTCAGTACGTATTACAACAAGACAGAAACTACTGATCATTTTATAATTACTTTTATCTGGTAATGTGCATCCTAACCCAGGTCTGGAATTGGCATCTATCCCAACACCTTTTGATTTTAAATCATTGCCTGGTCTTAAATTTATTCACCTTAATGTGCGCTGCTTGCTTTCCAAGATGTATGGTTAAGATTTGGATAAAAATAAACTGACTCAGATATTATTGTAATTTCTGAAACATGGCTAACTAAATCTATTGCTGACAATGATATAAACATATCTGGATATAATATTTATTGCACTGACAGGCTCTCAAAGGGTGATGGTGTTGCTATACAGTGATCTCTCGCTACCTCACGGTTTGCATGACTTGACTTGAAGGTTTTCAATAAATATTAGTAATGGTTACCCTCGCATCTTGTTTTCTTTTGTTTGTGCTCGGCTACCCGGCTATCCACTCTTATATTTCACGTTATTAAGGTTATTAAGGGAATGGGAAAGTGTTACAGTATGTAGTGTACAAGTGTATGAGGAGGGTTTATGAAAAACCTAAAATAGTGTACAACTATTAAAATAATGAATAAATATTAAAATAAATATAGTGTCCTTACTTTGCGGATTTTCACTTATCGCGGGTGGTCCTGGAACGGAACACTCGCGATAAGTGAGGGATCACTGTAGGCCTATATGTTAAATCAAAATTGCAGATTGAATTATGGTGAACTTGTTTTAATTGGAGACCTGAACTGGGACTGGTTGAAGACAGTATCAGAAGATTTGAAATCTTTTTGTGACTCTTTCTCAGTTGGTCAACTTACCGACCCCACTAAACCTTAAAAACCCTGAGAAGTCCTCCTTTATTGACCTGATCTTAACAAATGTTCCTCATAAACTCTCATCCTTGGGTGTTTTTTGCTTAGACTTAGGTGTTTACTGTGTTGTTGCTGTTACCAGAGATACCAGAATACCTAAATTTAAACCTTGTGTAATTCATAAGAGGAGCTTGAATCATATTAATGAGCAAGTATATCATCAAGATTTGTCTGCTGTTGACTGGAAGAAAATATGTCTGATCCCTGATGCAGAAACAGCTTGGACATTCATTAAGGATTGTCTTATGGATATTGTATAAGCATGCCCCTTTCAGAAGACTCAGGGTTAAGGGGCGAGAGAATCCCTGGTTTTCCCTGGGATTAGCAGACATTATTCATGAGCGTAATCTGGGCTGGGCCAATGCTAGAGAAAGTGGTTTGGTCATTGATTGGTCTGTTTTCAGAGAACTAAGAAACACATGCACTTCTTTAATAAAGGAAGCTAAATCAGAATCTTATTTGTCAGTCACCACAGAGAATTTAAATAATCCTTGGAAATTCTGGAAAGTGATGAATTCTCTTTCAGTCAGCAAAAACTCCCAGATTCTATCTTCTTATGTTCTAATGGATTCTGTTCATGACAGGATAGCAATGATGAATTGTTTCAACAAGCATTTTATTTCCTCTGGCTTCTTATTTGACTCGGCTAGAGACAATTCTGTGACCCCCTGTACTTATTATGCTGGTGACAAATTTAACTTACTAATGAAGTCCATTAGGCCCTTATAGCCTTGGATCACAGGGCATCTAGTGGACCTGATTTGTTAGAACCTTTCTTTCTTAAGATAGTGGCTGATCTTAAGATAGAGCTTCTTACTTTTCTTTTTAATCTCACAGTGGACAAATCTCAAATTCCCTAAGTGTGGAAATCAACATTTGTTTTTCCTTTATTAAAAGGTGGTGATCCAGTGGTGTTGACAAACTACCAGTCAATTTCCAAATTGTCAGTGCCGGCTAAAATTCTGGAAGCTTTAGTGAGTGAATAGGTAAAACAGTATTTACACCATAACAATTTATTATCAAATTACTAGTCAGCCTTCAGAAAACAAAACACAGCACTATCACTGCTGCATTGAAGGTGGTTAATAATATTTCTGTGGCACTTGACAAGAAACAATTTTGTTCTTCACTTTTTTTTGATTTATCGAAAGCTTTTGACACTGTGTCATGAAATACTAAAACTTAGGCTCCTCCAGTCCGGTCCAGAGAATGCAGTCGCCTGGATTTCAAATGACTTTAGTAATAGAGTCAGTGCATCAAATATGATGACCTGTGCTCTGATCTTGTAACTGTCCACAAGGGGTGCCCCAGGGATCTGTATCAGGTCCCCTTTTATTCATTATTTATGTCAGTGATCTAGATCAAAATGAGTCGTGCAAATTTGCATTTTTATGCTGACGATACAGTTATTTATTGTTAGGGTACAACTCTTAATCAGACCCTTGAATCCCTTCAGCAAGCATTTGTTGCTGTTCAGCATTCATTAGGTAACTTAAAACTTGTTCTCAATGCAGATAAGACTAAGTTAATGGTAGTATCTGAATCGCACTAGAACTGGTCCCTCTCTAAAACTACACTACCTAGACACTTCAAATCTGGACTACATTGTTCTAAACGGATAGCAGAATAGCAGAAAAACCAAGTTTAAAACCAACCATCTTAAGCAACTCATTAGGGAACCAACTAGAATAACTAGGACTACAGATACTTTAATTTATTTATTATTTAGCAGTACAGCTGAAATAATACAAAAGATATATAACCTAGTTACTGGCCTATCTGATCATGATATGGTTCCCTTTTTAAGAAAATTACCAAAAAATAGAATTAATTAAATCACGCGTTAGTTGTGAAAACAGTAGAATACCAAAGAGAGAGATACCAAATTTAGAAAAAACATTGAATCAAATAAATTGGTTAAATTATTTGAATGATAAAGATGCAGATTAAAGTTGTCAAACTTTTATGTCTATAGTTCAGGAAACATTAAGTAAATTCACGAAAAAGTTTATAATAAAGTCTGGAAGAAAGAATCATCTTCCTTGGTCAAATAATAATTGGTCCCTAATGAAACAAGATCAAGCTCTTAAAAAGACTTTGAATACAAAATACAGTATATGTGATAGACAGATATTTACCACACTTAGAAATTAAGTTGTTAAAGAGTTAAGGAGAGCAAAAGCAAATTTCTTCATTAATATATTTAAGGGAATACAGGAGATTTGGGAAGGGTCTAATATAAAAAATCACTACATTAAGGAACTTTGGATTAATGAAACCTCAATTTATGAACCAACTGAAATAGTACAGGTCCTCAATACATACTTTATAGATTCACTAAAAAATCTGATAACTATGGATTGTATTGGGAGTAAACAGATTGGATTCTTGGACACTACAACTCAGATTTTTAATTTGGCCACTATATCTCATACAACTGTTGAAAGATCATATGTAATCTTAAGAATTCAAAAGCCAAAGATGCATTTCATATGGATACTATTTTTCTTGAAAACAATAAACAGTCTTTTATTGTGCCAATTACTAATATTATCAGTAAGTCATTGGAAGAAAGTGTTTATCCCAGTTGCTGGAAGATTGGAGTTATCACTCCAATCTTCAAACACATATATCCATTAATGGTTAATAATTATAGACCTATAAGTATATTACCATCCGTTTCCAAAACAATTGAAATATAGGTTGCAGATCAGCTTGTTGAGCATTTGCATAGTAGCCCATATACATTAAACCCAATGGAGTTTGGTTTTAGAAAACATCACTCCACCGATACAGCTCTTTGCCATTTTTTAGAAAATATTAAAGGTAAAATGGATTCTGGTGGAGTTATTGGTGCAGTGTTCATTGACTTGACTAAAGGCTTTTGATACCATAAATCATGAACATGTCACAAATCACTTTATATTGGTTAAAATCATATTTATCTCAACAATGGCAATATATGTGCATACAGAATATTAAATCTACCATTGTTGAAAACAATTTTGGTGTGCCCCAAGGCTCAGTCATAGGCCCTTTATTGTTTAGTATGTTTATTAATGACTTACCACAAATTTGTCCACTAAAAGTAGTGTGTCAGTTGTATGCAGACGATGCGGTTTTATTTGTTCATACAAAAAATAACCAGGAAGCTGCATCACTGTTGTTTCAAAGTCAATCTGTATGTTCTTCTCGAAAACGCAAAGAGAGGACATACATCAAGATGTGTTGGTGTTTGGCACAAAATGGAACATTGTTACTGAATTTAAATATCTAGTAATTACCCTGGACTCACAATTATCCTTTAGACAGCATATAAAGAAAATTGTTAATAAATTAAAATATAATATTTCAAATTTGGGACAGATAAGAAGTAATTTGACAGATAATTCTGCTAGATTACACTTCATGTCTCATTTGCAATACTGCATGCCTAGTTGGACAAATAGAACATTAATGAACAAAATAGAAATTCTTTATGAAAAGGCATTTAAAATATTAGACAATAAACCCAATTTGTATCATTATTGTGGAAAAATATATTTTTTTCCTTTTAATTGGCAAAATCATATTAAACATGTGGATGCAATTTTGGTTTACAAAATCTTAAATAGTCTGGTGCCACCTCCTTTAAAATATTTCATAAAGAAGAACATAAGCAATACAAGAGCTAGTTCTAGAGGTGATTGTGTGGTTCTTTTTAGAAAAACTGTGTTTGGTCAATTTTTGAAAAATTTTTGTGAATTGAATAATTTTTTTTTTAGCACTATATGTCTTCAATATGGTGGTATTCATTTTATTAGGAGGACCACAGACCACAGACAGCCTAAAGGCTATAATCTGGAATATTTTACGTTGTTTTAGATGTTTGTTAATATGCACTGTACTTCTTAAACAAAGAAATTACAAATTACCAACGTCTTCTCATTGCTCATCAATAAGACCCCAAGATAGTTCACCCACCTCCAGTTTAGGGACAAAAAACAGTAATCTGAACTCTGGTGTAAATCTGTCAGGCACTTGTTTTGTAATTTTTTATTACAATTTTGTCACATCTGAAAGGCTGTGGCATTGCTGTGAGCTTGGTTATCCAGAGTTCATTTCATGTAAAACTTAATACTCTCTGAAATGATCCTTTATTCTCGTAGGTTTTTAGTCCAGATAAGATTACCACCTTAATCTTAGGAAATATCCAGTTCAGTATTATAAATGTTAATGTCCCCTGTGTATGTAATGGTCTCAAAATTCCTTAATTTTAGTATTTCCTCCTGGTGTTTTTTCATTAAGCTTTAAAAGTTTTTTGATTCAAACTTTAATTAATTAATGTTATTTTAAATTCAATCTATCCTGCTCATTTCTAGCTCCATGTTTTAAACTTGGCTAGAGTAGCTGTGCATGATGATTCAAAGTCATCTTATATTCTATACATACTCTGATTTGCAGTAGTTGTTTTTACAGTAAAGTTAGAAATTTTTTTCTCATTTGTAAAAGTTGCGGCTCCTGTATCAAATTTTCTGTTCTGACTAAAGCAAGATAACAGATATTATGGAAATATAAAAACCTGGTTTTCCACTGATTTAAACTGATCTTGGCAGCTGTGCAAGGGGAAAAAACAAATAAGGAGGCAAAATGTTCAACTTTGGTGTTTCTCAGTGAGAGGCTGTGCGTCCATCAACAATGTAAATGAAAATTAATGCCTCAGAAACAGGAAATCATTGGCTTACAAATGAAAGAAAGTGGAAATGCCAGTCACACCTCCAAGAGGCTGATGGATGGAAAGAAGAGGCCTCCAGGACACCAGTGAGCAGCCTGGACAGGAATACAGAGCGCTGTAACTGTGTCATCACTGGAGTCTGATTTAAAGGGACAGGCACAATGTTGAAGACCATGAAAAGCAACATTAATGAATTTGATAACCCATAAGACTAAAGTACAAATGCAGTAATCTTACAGCTGTTCTTACCTGAAATTTCTGCAGTGTGTAATGAAGGCATGATTTCTGAAAAGAGGCACTCAGTTTAACAAGCCATCTAAGCTATCTAGTTTAATTTTCAGTCAAAAATCTCCACAGAAAAAACTTCCAAAACTGTGCAACACACACTAATAATCCAGCTGGCTGAGCGCCTCTGAGGCTGGTGGAAAGAGCTGCAAATGTACTTCTACATTGCCGTTTGTATAAAAACAAACAACCTGAGATTGATGGAGTGTTTTTTCTGGGTAAAGCAATCAGTTAATAACATGAATTAATGTCTGCTCATCCTCATACTGGGACAGTTAACGCCTCATTATGGTTGCCAGTAACAGCAGAGCTTTTTGCGTTGGACGAGTGTCCTTCCCTCATCTATCTGCTATTCAAATGTCAGTGTCTAAATCACCTAAATGGCCAATTGTTTTAATCGAGGACTGCATTGACTCTGCTCCAGCCACAGGAGACAGATGGATGCTGTCAAAGGAGAGGAAGAGATAAGTGATGGCGCAGCATCTGTCCGTTACCTTGGTGACTTGGTGAAACTGTAGAGATAGTAAGGAGGAGCGGGAGGAAGCCACGAGATTGACAGAACTGGTACAGACCGAGCGGAAGTGAGAAGAAAGAAACTTCAAGACAAAGACACAACAAGCTCCTCCCCTCTCACGCCCTCTCTGCATGAACAATGAGGAGAATATTTGTTCAACTTTTTCAGACTGTGGGTTATCCCAGCCAGAGGCTCCATCAGAGTTTCACAGCGGAGGTGGAATCTGAGGTCTGCATGTTGCTTTTTATTCAGAGATTAGTGGGATAATTCTTCATATGATGTTAAGGGTCCTTGTGTTGCCACAGCACTGCCCTTGGTGTGCCTTTGTCATTCGTCATGTTTAAAGCAGGGCTGTCGAGGGAAAGTGGATGTTGTGGTGGTCGGGGTGGGGGTGGGATGGGGGATGTAGTCTCAAGCTATGGGTCATATTTCATCGTTTAAGCTGCACTTCGCCTCCAAACTCCCCGCTGCCTGGCTCAGATGAAAGATAACAGTGGGAGGCTTCACACCAAAGCTTTGAGGCCTGTTCATCACATCAGTGAGTCAGGCTCTCTGAGGACCTCGGAGACCACCACACACTATGCAACAAAGCCCAGCAGCGAGGCGGGAAGGGGGGATTGGTAATGTCACTGGTAGATGCTGTGAGGTCTCAAACATTCATCTTTACTGACAGCGAGTGTCTGCAGGAGCAGAGTCTGGGTTTGTGCTCATGTGAGCTCAGGACAAATACAGGAAACTGCGAGGAGCTGCTACTGTGTGGCATGTTAACACAAGTCAGATAACTTGACATATACAGCGTTTCCGAACTGCTGCAGGAAACAGATTTTTTACTTATGTCCATGACGAGGGAAAGCAGGAAGAGGTCCTCTGTGTCGCAGCCCACCTTAGTTATTTTTTACCTTGTGACCTGTGCATGGTGTAATCTCAGGTTGTGCAGCCTGGTGAATCATCTCCTCAGGGGTCAGTGATCTGTCGAGAAAGCTCAGGCATCTCTGGAGATTTTACTTCCTGCAGTACTGTGAAAAGTCCACCCTGACTGCTTCCTCAGGAATTCAGAGGGGACAAAGCAGCCAGGTGCTGCTGATCACATACATTGATTAACTGATAATCAGCAGGCATGAACATCTCTATAACAGCAGAAGATCTGGCAGTTTGCTGGCCAAATATTTTCACTGAATCAGGCTTTAACACTGTTAAGCAGACTGGGACGCTTATGATCACCTTCATAATCATCCACACAGCTGCACGATAACCGGCCACTGTTGTAGAAGCCGCTATTGAACAATATTATCACTTTATGTCATGCATCCGAGTGGTGTGGTGGTATGTGCTATCATTTGTTTTGTGCCAGGGGCTGGCAGGCTGGTGTCTTTACGATGAAAGGGCGGAGCGGGAGGTGGACGCACGGAGATCCTGCACACCTGCAGCTAGTTCCCAGTCGTCAGTCCTGTATTAAGGAGTGCACCTTAAATTAACCTCCTGTCTTCGCCAGAGTGTCTTTGAATCTCCATGCTAATGAGCTTCTAGTCACCCCCTCAAACTGATGTCGTTTTGTGAGGTTGCTCCCCTTGTGTACAGATACCCCGGCAGAATTGTTGCTTTCTTTGCCTTTTTTCACAGAATATGAATGATAGCGCAAAAACACATTTTCTTTGGGTTTTTTTTTTTTTTTTGGGCCTGTCATGTCTGGCAGTTTTTGCAAACAGAATGATGTTCTGAATGCATTGTTATACCAAACATATTTGCTTTCACAAGAGGAGCTTTAACAAGAATGGCTTATATTCATAATGT
>VOQJ01046406.1:0-12095 GCA_015052665.1 Apistogramma diplotaenia | reverse complement strand
CGCTGCTGTAACGGCCAAACACGATGAAAAGTAACTGTTCACTCTTACCTGCGAAAGGTACGAAGGAGCATCAGGGCCACATTGAGAAAAAAGTCGAAGCTGTCATTTGAAGTCAAGCAGCTTCACAGCTGCTGTACAGGTGCCTCACCGAGCTCGGGGGTCATGAGCCGGAGACCCCGCCAAAACCCGCAAAGTAGCGGCGTAATAATTATTTTATTATTTATATATATCTTAATTCTTTATACACCTCCCACACTCATAACTTTCCCACTCTCTCACTACAACTGGAATGATGAAGATGGTGAATTATGCAGCTGTGCAGTACTGATGAAGGTGATGATGATGAGATGAATGCACAGTACTGCACAGCCCAGAAGAGCATGAAGCTGCTGAAACCTCATCTTATATTGCTTCATCGGATAAAAAACATACCCAAAAACAGCCCCACAGACCTGACTGCTGGTTGTGCCACACTTGGCAGGAAGAATTGCAATCAAACATTGTGATAACTGACAATGAGTATTCACATTGCTGCTGATTAATGTTGGACCACTCTTAATGGTAAAAGGACTGCTTCTTATACAGTGCTTTTACTCTACTCGAGCACTCAAAGTGACACACTGTAAAAAGACGTCATGATAATGACTTTGGACATAATTGTGCAACCTTAGAGATAAAATAAGATATAATAAGGAAATAAAATAAGAAGCCAGTGACATATGAATCCAGTTATTTGACCTTTGAAACATTCAGTATAACCTCGTCTTAGCAGACTTTTCTTTTTAAAGCTAATGTTTATACGCATGACAAACTGCACCCCCGCGCTGAGAGGTGGATGAAAGTAAGATAATATCTGTACATTTTGTTTATGGATTATGGAGTCACACAGTCTGGCACAGATAACATCTGACATTTACACCGATGAACTCGTGATGTATTACTCTGAGTAAATCTCTGTATTCTGTATTTCAGTCTGACACAGTGGAAACTGTGGAATTAGAGCAACAGTTCAGGGCAGGTCCTTTCACATCGCAGCGACTTCCTCATGTGGAGCACACAAACAAGCTAAGCTGCTGTGGGGTTTCATTTGCATGCAGCTCACCTGTTCCATACGGTGATGTTAGAGATCTGCAGACCAGGTGTGCTGGCGTGGAACCGGGCGAGGTCCGACAGAACCGGAGAGCTCATGAACCGCGGTCTGGGGCGCCGGAAAGATCCCATTGTACCAACTGGCTGCTGTAGAGAGGGAAACACAGCTAAATAATCACCATATAGGGACAAAGAAATCTCTATGCAGTCTCAGCATGTGATGGAGCCTCACTAATTTGTTTGTAAATCTGAATCATACATTACTGCACAGTAAAACATGCATTTAGAAAACTGAAAGGTTGCATTGCAGGTCTGCTGGTAAAAGTGAATGGGAGGAAGAAAGCAGAAAGGTGGTGCAGTACAGTGAAAACCCAACATGTCTTTGAAGCTCTGAAAGTGAGAAACTTGTGATATGATGTCGGAACAAACTCGATTAGCCGAATCAGGATATTCTGATGCTGTGTGACCATGTTGATCTTGGTTCTTTTAAGTTACATGTGGGGACTAAGCTCCTGCTCTGGGCTCGTTTAACTTCCTATAGATGCAGCAAAGCAGCTTCGGCTGCATCTGATTTCAGACACGAGCTTCTGCCAAGCCACAGCTTCCTGTGCAACAACGCCAATGCACATCGCCGGGTACTTCACTTTCCAGAAACCATTTATCATTTTTCACCCATTATAAATGCAGATACGAATATATCGGCAAATAACAAATATATGCCAGCCATTTTTAATAAGTCTCCCATTTTCAGAAGCTCAAAAGAAAAACAAAAGATTAAGAAGCCAGGTGAGGCCTGTTCCCTCAGTGTTCCATGACAAACAAGAGGCAGCTCACTCTGTGGACAGCATTTAGTTATCAAGATGACAGTGTTGCAGTTTGCATATGTTTATTTTGTTATTTTGAATGTACTTTAAGTTTGTAGTGCTGTAAAACACAACATAATGTAGGAGTAAGCAATGGATAACAGGTACTGACTTTTATACAACTAGACATGCATAACGATCATTATATATTATATACTATAGTAGATTTTTAACTTGTGCCTAACTAGGCAGCTCGTTCTCTTTCTCTTGACAATATTTTCTTTCAAGTTAGCAGCAATACAGCATTTTGGGATCAACCTGAAAGAAAGGCTCTCGCTGCAGTTGCACAGTGGATGGCCAATGTGGCCTTCAGATTAGCTCAGTAGATTAGCTCGGATAAAAACAGTGAAAGTATCACTGAAATGATGAATCCCACTTCCATGCATTTTGATTCAATTCAGATTTATTTCATTCACGTAGCACCACAATCATAACAGTCACCTCAAGGTGCTTTATAAGACCCTGTAATAATGCTCAGAAAACCCAACAGTCAGAAAAGTCCCCATGAAAAAAAACCCAAAACATTAAAAATAGAGACGTGTCTGATATCGGAAAGCTCTACCTCCGATTCTACTTTTAAACACTCTAGGAACCACAAGTGCTCTACTGTGGTGATACAGTGCTGCTACAGTAGATCTGTAGATGAGGTCGGGCCTGATTTTTCAAGGCCTTGTGTGTAAGAGGAAGTATTCTACATTCAATTCTGGATGTAACAATGAAGAGACGCCAGTATGGGAGTTCTTATACAGCTTTTCTACTCTTCTGATCACTCAAAGCGCTTTACACAACACGTTTACATTCACACCACCTTCATACAAGCACTTCTGTGTTTTAACTAAGCTAAGTGCTTATTATCTAGCATTCATACGCATTCATAGTCCAACGCTTGCGTCGGAGAGCAACTTGGGGTTCAGTAGCTTGGCCAAGGATACTTTGGCATGCAGCCCGGAGCAGCCAGGATTTGACCTTCTCTACCTGCTGAGCTACAGTCACCCCTGATGTAAGTATCGTCGATGCAGCATTTTGGTTCAACAAAACTAAACTAGTTTCCAGGGAACTTTCAGAACAATCTGATAGTAATGAATGACAATAGTTCAACCTAGACATAATAAATGCATGAACTAGTCTGAGACCAGATGTTTCTGATTTTAGAAATACTGCACAACTGTTAAAAAAAGCAGTCCTGCATAATTGTGTAATATGTGCATTGAAGGACATTCTTAGTCAAAAATCACTCCATGATCAAAGCATAGATGGGCAGATCAAAAGCAAGTAAATAAATAACTATCCTAACAAATGCTAGAACTCTGTTTATGGTTCTGCACTATTGTGTAATGGAACACCAGATTTTTACATCATCAAATACCTTGAATAGTTCTTAAGTAGTGCTTTTTTACTCTGTGCCTAAACTCCCATCTCGCTCAGGCATTCTATAAGTAGCATGACTTTACAATGCCAACATAGCCTTTGAGTTGGATAAAGGATAACGGACACTTTTTAATGAGATGAAAAAATTCACCAAAAATATGAATTTTTACCCTTTTCCCTTTCCAAATGAAACTAAGCAACACCATCAAAGAATATTACAATGGAGAATTGCTAAAGATATATGCTATCCATCTTGATCTTGAAATTCAAAACTAAAATACTAAATGTTTGAGTGAAAGAACCCAAAGAGAACAGCTTATCATCCAGATACGTACATATGGGAGAGTGAAGCCACATGCAAAATGCTTCAAAGAGTCCGTGTCAGGGGCTACAGGTTGTGTGTGAGAATAAGACCATCTGTGCACTGTTCACCACATGTGGTGTTAAAGGGATTTGCTGGCATTAACACACACACACACACACACACACACACACACACACACACACACACACACACACACACACACACACACACACACGAATTTAAAAGCTGTTCAGTACAATCTGAGCTGAATGTGTTACTCACAATCAAAATCAAAAAACATCTATATCTGATGATATTATTCACTCAGGAAAGAATCTATTAGGTGTCACCATGTGCGTAACCATCACCATGACAATCCATCCGGTACACACCAAAATCAACCAAAAGGTCAGCCCACCATGACTTCACCCCGCTTTCCATCAGATGCCCCCCACTGATGTTGAGTTTAACCTGCACCTCCACAGCTGATCTGCAGACCTGCTAGCATCAAGACATTTTGGTGTACTATAGAACTTAGATATCCTCCAGGAAAGATGTTCTTTATCATCAAACATGCAATTATTGCCAAAAGCATTAGCTCCCACATCCACTGCTTATGAACTTGAGTGACAATTCTTAATCCATAGGGTTTAATATGACGTCTGCCCACCATTTGCAGCTACAACAGCTTCAGGTCTTCAGGGATGGCTTTCCACAAGGTTTAGGGATGTGTTTCTGGGACCTTTTGACCATTTAAGTAGTGCGTTTGTGAGGTCAGACACTGAATCTGGAAGAGAAGGCCTTGCTGTAATTCATCCCAAAGGTGTGTCTATCAGATTGAGGTCAAAACCCCCGGCAGGCCAGTCAGGTTCTTCCGCATCAAACCTGCTCATTCCTCTCTTTATGGACTTTTCATTGGCACTCAGGGGCCGAGCCCAGTTCCTGATAAACAACCCCACAGCATAATGTCCCCTCCACCGAACTTTACACTTGGCACAATACAGTAAAATGAGTGCAACTCGTTGGTCAGTCCACTACTGTTCTGGCATCCAGTGGCAGCATGCTGTAGACCACTACATCCAGTGCTTTGCATTGCGCCTGGTGGTATAAGGCTTGGGTGCAGCTCCTCCACCATGGAAGCCCAGTCCATGAAGCTCTTTACATGCTGCTCTTGAGCTAACATGAAGGCCACATGAAGTCTGGAGGTCTGTAGTGATCGACTTTGTAGAAAGTGGGTGACCTCTGCATACTTTATAACTCAGCATGCTCTGGCATTTTACATGGCCCACCGCTTCGTGGCAGAGTTGATCTCGTTCCCTCTTTGTTATTATACCACTAACAGAATATTTAGTAACAAGGGACTTTTATGACTGGACTTGTTGCACAGGTGGCATCCTATTACGGTGCCATGCCAGAATTCACTGAGCTCCTGAGAGCGACCAATTTAATTTAATTCAATTCAATTATATTTTATTTATACAGCACTACATCAAAACAAGGTAAAGACCCTACAACTCCCATTCCTTCAGAAATGTTTGTAGAAGCAGTCTGTATGCCCAGGGGCTTGACTTCAGGCCTGTGGTCATGGAAGTGATTGGAACATCTGAATCCAATGATCTGGATTGATGAGTGAATACTTTTGGAAATGTAGTGTACACATGTTCTTCCTTCTATTGTAAGGGCATAGAGAGACAGCACTGCATTAACGTATTGTAGAGTACATTATACCACAAACCACAAGATGAGGATCAGAAGTCAGTCTTGTCTAGTGGAACAAAGTGCCAACTGTAAGTGGTTTGGACGATGCTACCAGAAACACATGCACACAGAAAATCACCACGTAAATGATTTTATTGGTTGTTTGGTTGGTTTAAGGACCTTAAACTACTTGATTATCTTCAAGTAAACATCATGGATTTGGTTAAAGCAGATTCTTTCACAATGTGACCAAATTAGAAGCTTGTGATCTGTGTACTGGTTTGTACTGGTTTACGAAATAAAGAATCCCACTCCACTTAAAATATGACTGAAAAAGCCTCACAGACGGAAATCTAGAAAATAAATGGCAGAGTGGCAAAGACATGTCAATCACAAACATATTTGTGAAACTGATGAACATAAACAGCTAAAAATATGTTTGTTAGAAAAACAAAGTCATGCCAAAAGGTTGAAAATATGATACTTTTGTCTCTGCTGACCTTTCGTCAAAGAACAACAGGAAGATTCGGTTTGCTCGTGTGTTCATGGGCGAGTGCTGGTTTGTGTTAGCATGTGGACTAATCCTGTAACAGAAGCTCTGTCATGAGAAAGTACTCAGACTAATGCAATTACAAATCCTGAGAGACGGAGAGAAATAGGTACTGTAGGCATGCTTGACCACATCAACAAAAACCCCTTTCAACTGGCTTGTGGTCCCAATTTACCAATTTCAGAGGAAACATATTTACAGTTGTGGTCAGAAGTTTACATACCCTCATCAGAAATGTAATTGGGGCTGTTAATGAGTTCTTTGAACTGTGTTTTCAAGAACAGGAGGATTTTACAGCATATGTGTTTAATTACTTTAAGCAACAAGAATGAGGTGCACAAGTCTTCTTTAATCCACACGGGCTCACAATTATACAGTGGTGTTGTAGACTAGTTGACAGGGAGTGGTGGCCTAGCAGTTATGAAGCAGGGTTTGTGACCGAGGGGACAGAGAGGATGCTGGTTTGAATCCCTGGACTGGCATTAAAAAGTTGGATTGGATTCTGAGAAGTGTTCTGTGGGCCCGTAACCCCAGGTGCTCCCCAGGTGCTCCCCAGGTGCTCCCCAGCTGTCATGCGCTGTCAGCGATGCTGGTACATTGCACAGAGTGGATGGAGTAATGCGGGAGAACTGCCTCCCAATTCTTCAAATTCACCTCAAGTAAAACTTGGACACAACTGCGTGTTCCAACAGGATACTGACACACATCAGAACTGAGTTTGGAACTAAAAATTCCTGGGAAAAACACAGCTAAGCCTATTTTTGTGTTTACATTTGACTTATGCGATGTCACTGAATATAATGTTATATCACAACTGCACTATAATGTGGCTGCGACCAGCAGCAGGAGTCTCACACTTCAAGTTAGGAAATGTGCCATCAATACTAGGAGCTCATTGGAAATGAAGGATGGAAAAGGCCCCTCATTTACAGACATAAAGGCCGTTGTCTCTACATTGTCAGAAATATTGTTATTTTCTTGATGTATTGTAATAGAATTTTTAGTCTATATAGTTAGACTACATCGCCCACCTCTACCGTTAGGGCCAAGAAGCCAAAAATCAATTATGATTCTTTAATATATATTTACAGCTATAGAAATTTCTGCAAATTAAGCCACACGTGTCACAGCTTCTCACTGTTAAACTCAGTTCTCCAGTGTTGGTCTGAGTTCTGTGGACTTTGGTTCTAAGAATTGGACAATCCAGCGAATTAGCAATCACTAAGAAAAAGGTAGTTGTACCACACCTGTACCACACAAGTTACTTCAACACAAATGTGTTGTGCTCGTAACCAAACACAGAATGAGAACGAGGCCTACACAATGATCACACCAACACACAGTTTCTGCCCATCAGTCAGCAACCCACAAGCGATCCAACAGATGGCCAACTTCTCCACAACACTAAGGGTTACAGCACCGAAGTCACCTCAGAATGCAGAACACAATACAGAAACAGACGAAAACCTGCCTCTCACACAAACCATAACTAAAGATGCGTTTAGACACACAGACCGAACTTTTACCCACGGATTTACTTCGAGCAGCTCCCAACCTGACAAAAATAACAGGCTCACCTGACTAGTCTTCAGTAGCGTACCAGGCTCGGGGCAACGCGAACCCGTGAGCAGACAGCAGACCAGAGAGGTCGTTCACTGCCGTACCCCCAACCCCTGCCAAACACAATAAACCAAAATAACAAACCAAAACAACAAACAAGTGTTCCGACGCTTTGGGCTGGCAGCCACCCAGCTGAAACACTCTTACTAAAGGGAGTCTGCCAGCCCAAAGCAACCGCTGCACACGAAACGCTGAAGCAGGCGTTCACCCCAGCTTCACCAAACGGGGAAACCGCGAACACACCGGGATAGCCAGTACCAAGAGAAACTGAACCAGCCATAATCCGTCAACACGAACACATCAACACACTCCCCCCCCCACAGCACAAGAAAAACCCAGCGGCCCAAAACACACCACACACCCAGAGCACACACGGCAACAACCCGCCAGAGCAAAGGACGAGCCCCCACTTGTTACGACCCGGCTAGGGGCCCGGACCGCAACACGAAGGAAACCCACACAAGAGCGCATCACGTTAGCCCCTGACCCCAAACAGCCACACAAACTAAAAGGCTTTCTTATCAAAACGAAGTTTATTTACACACACACAAAGCCTTGGTGCTTCCAAGCACACACCTGCAGAGCACTCACAAACACAAACATAATAGCTGCCGAAACCCGGCGTCGCAGCTCACTCCTACCCGCTCCGCTCATACGCCTAAACACAAACACGGTTGTGACCGGTGGGACGACAGGCCACAATAACGCTCTCGCTCGGTTCCTCCTTCCTTAGCGTTGTCCGGCCAGCCAGCCGTCTAAAATAGGGCGTAACCCGCCGCCGGAGCCAATCTCCTGCCAGCAGGAGTGAGCCACACCAACCATCACCAGGCGCCTGCACAGACAAATTAGCATATAAAACAAAACACACAAAAACCCGGACCGTAGACGTAACAGTAACCTTGTCAACTCAAAACAGTAAGTGGACCAGTTCTTAAACTGCTACTCTGAGGACTCAAAGAGCTTATACAACACACCTGCATTCACCCATTCACACAAGCACTTGTTTCTTTTAGCTAAGTTCTTTCTGACTGACATTCATCCAGCTTGTGCTGGAGACCAACATGGGGTTCAGTATCTTGCCCAAAGATACTTTGGCATGCAGCTTGGCGCAACCAGGAATTGAACCTCCAACCTTCTGATCAGTAGGTACCTGCACTACCTCCTGAGCTACAGCCACCACAATGCCTGTGTGCATACTCATGACCCTGTGTGGATTAGAGAAACTCTCAAATAAATTCAAACTGGTCTCCTCGATTCTTGGTTTTTAAAGTTATTAAAGATGCTGCGTGCTGTGCCTCCAGTCCACCACGGACCCGCAGCCTCTCCCAACAAAACGACAAATAACCAACCAACCATTCAATTCCCAGATCCCAGTCTGACAAAGCATCCACGGGATGAAGTGGGTCACGAACTCCTGAAGGGGGAGTAAGGCATGTTCTGGAGCAGATGGAAGGTGGCAAAGCAAGTGGAACTGATGAAATCGTGTGCATTAGCATGATGTACAGTATAGTAACCTGAACTATTCCACATGATGGTACTACAGCATGTATACAAGTAAAGACATGGTGTGGAAGACCTTCTATGTCAGGGGTCCTCAATCCCAGGCCTCGAGGGCCGGTGTCCTGCAGGTGTTGGATGCAACCCTGCTTCAACACACCTGAGTCAGTCAGCAGGACTCTGGAGAACTTAACTGCACACTGAGGAGGTGATTCAGCCATTTGACTCAGGTGTGTTGAAGCAGGGTTGCATCCAACACCTGCAGGACACCGGCCCTCGAGGCCTGGGATTGAGGACCCCTGATCTATGTTACAGGTCTTAAAGGGTTTTAAGAATCTGGATTTGAAATCGTCACCAAACTGCTGAACAAAATATACAATTCTGCACAGGAAAAGATCAATATTCACGGCACTCCCAAAGAAACCTGCAACAACAGAATGCAGACAGCGCTGCAGCCCTCAGCCTCATGATGGGAGTAAGGGAGAAGATAAAACCTGAAATAGCAGAACAACAATGTGGATTCATGGAAGGCAAAGAAACAACAAACATGCAGAGCAAGTGAGGTATTATTAGCTCTGAACATCAACAGAGAGACTACAGAATTATGAAGAACTTGTACCAGGAGAAAAAGTGGCAATGAAACTGGAGAATTGGTCAAAAACAGAGGAGTTGTACAGCATGGTGCTGCTATCAGCTGACCATTGTGGTTGGTGGGAGCTTTATCAATGACCTGAGGTATGCAGATCATTTCAACATTCATCCATCGATCGTTAATCATTGAATGAGAAGAATGAAGAAGTGAGACTTTTCCTGAAGAAAACTGAGACAATAATCATCTGCCACAAAGAAGACGATCCAACATGTAACAGGCTGAAGAAGTCAACAAGTTCAAACTCTGAAATATTCATATTCAACAAGTTTGGGTGCTGCTGTGAGCAGTGATGGAAGCTCGTGGCATAAAATCAAGACTCTGACTGCAATAACAAGCTTCTCTGACCTGAGATCAGCAGGGACGAGGTTCATCAGGAGGAGGACGAGAAGGTCACACACTGACTGATGAAGAGGTTTGAAAAAGCACAACATCAGAGAAAGACCAGCACACTATGAGAAGGCAGAGACTGGATTATGATGTTATATCTCAAAACACTGAAGGGAGAAGCAGAAGATGCGAAAGCATTATTGCTGAAATCAAAGGCCGGATGAAGAAAGTGGGCATCTTGGAGGCCTGTGATGAGCTACGCCATTCAGCAAGGCACTTAAATGAAGTACTGGTGGAGACTTTTTATTACTATTGGTATTAGTAACTATAACATTCATATACAGTATTCATTTATTATTAGTATTATATACACTGGGGGGGGGGGCACATATCAGAAACCTGACGGATCTGTAAATGCTGTTTGATCTTTTACTTTCTTCTTTTTCAAACGTTTCTTGGAAAAGCTGCTGTGTGCAGCTGTATTACTGCATGTATCATTTACATGAATATGTTTTATGACTGTAAGATTGTCTTTCATCGAGCATAGTGACCATGTCGTTCCAGGCTGCACGTTTACTTTATCAGGTGGCCGCACTGGAACTAACGAGCGGTGACAAGATGCTATGTTGCGCCTTCAAAATAAAAGCACGTGAGTTAAAGATTTCAAAATCAATTACTTTTCACTCCGCAGTGATATGTTTTGGTGGGACAAACGGGCCTGCTCGTCTCCTGTGGAAACCTTTGGTTCTAATTGAGTTTTATAAAGGCTTGAATCCAGATCTCAGCCAGAGGAAAATCCAGAAAACAGTCGGGTTGCTCAGACATTGAATTCAGACAGCAGTGTTGGGCAGACTGACTTCCTGAGCAGGCATCAGCAGCCTAGCGGTGCTCTTCATCATGTGCCTCTCTGATGAATATTTCAGAGCTCTAATTATTGTGTTTGTGTGTGATGAACTTTATGTAAATTGTAAACTTAGTTTAACGTCACCATGGTAACCATGTGATGTGTATAGTAGGTGTAAATCTAGCTACCTAATCTGAGTACAGGATAGTTGGGATATCACTGATTTAAGAACTGTTACGTGTTAAAGTAACTTTATGTATTATATTTTATTAATGTTACTTCTTTATTTACTTTACAGAGCACACTCTCACACTCTCGTGCTGCTGCTGTGTTGTACAAATGCTGGATCTTGAATAAACGATCAGACTGCATTTTGATTGGCTGCTGTGTGACCTCACCAACACACCAGGAAGTTGGTGTGTTGCTTTCCAACACCCACACAGCCTTTCCAAAGCCAGGTGAGTCATTGTGACTCCTTGGCATTTTAAATAACTCTGTTAACCACTTTGGTCACCACCTGTACGTATACAATCACACACTTTTTATAGATATATATTGTACTGTAATATTAATTTTCTGACATCAACACCTTAAAGGATTATGTAAGCAGAAGACCAGTGGGTTAAAAAGTCCATCATTTCATATTTCTTGAATTTTCCTAGAATGTGTTTATGCATCATCGAGTGAATGTTGGGGTGGAGAACTGGGTGGTTTGTGGCTGAGCAGCAGCAGGGGAGCCTTAGCTGGCTGAGCAGAGCATGACGTACTAATCGTGTTGTATAAAGCGCTCTGAGTGCTCAGCTAGAGTGGAAAAGCGCTATATAAGGACTAGTCCAGTTACCCTAATCCGAGCAGAGCAGGAAACCGGATGTGGCCGAAGGACACTAACCAGAATCTCTGCGTGTGGGCAGCTGATGAGTGGCTGCAGGTCCGGTGAGGTGGAGGCACGTGTGGATGATGCGACAAACTTTCATTGTTGTATTTTTACGTCATCCAATATTAATTTTATCTTTCCTGTAATGTTCTTCTTCTACAGTACTTCAATTGTTCAGATGTGTTAACTATTCTGTTGTTTACTGTACCCTTCATTAGCAAATTTTAATATATATACTAATTTTGGATATATATATATATATTTAAATAATCTAAATAATTTGTAAAACTTATTAAAAAAACCCCTAAAACTTAATGTTAAATATTTTCTTACTCATAATGCCAAGAAGTAGATGAAACGAACCTTTAGCCTTTGCAGCGTCATCGACCCTCCTGACGGTTTGGGGGGG
>VOQJ01046403.1:0-13234 GCA_015052665.1 Apistogramma diplotaenia | reverse complement strand
ATGGAACGTTTCTAGATGCTCAGCAAATATGAGCAAACACACAAAGTGTGTGCAGTTTGTCACACAGTGCGAGCTAAAAGAACAACTGCTGTGTTTCAGGAGAGAAAAGAGAGAGACGTTCACTCAGAGATGGAGGAAGAGGAGGAGAGGAAGCAGAGAGGTTAGATTTAAAGGGAAGAACTGCAGAACAAACTGAGCTACACTAACTTTGTGTAATTTAAAGATTGTATGAAAATCCTGCAGTTTAGTGCTGATAAACAGGTCAGCCTGCTGTACTGTATTTACAGTAAAGCTCTGTGTTGGAGCACAGAGGCTGTGTTCATGCTCAGTTACAGGAAGTGAAGCAGAGATGAGTTTGAGTCAAAGCTGCTGAGATTCATTCACTGAATCCAACATTTATACAACCTGATACTTTTACTTTCTTACTCTGAGTACATTTCAGAGCCTGTACTTTTTTGCTTTAACTTAAGTAAAGAAGCTGAACCAGTACTTCAACTTTTACCAAAGTATATTTTAACAGAAGAACTTGTACTTCTACTTAAGTACAGAATGTCAGCACTTTTGCCACCTCTGGTTATTTTTTTGGTGAAAACAGTCCATTATGATTATCACCTTTCTGCATGGCTGTGATGCCGGTTCTCTTTCAGAGCTGCTCAGAGAGCTAGCTTGGTTACTCACTAGACTTCTGCGCTGTCTTTTGCAGGGCCTATGTACGTAACCTACTGGCATTTTTCCTTGTGTGAGCTGCATTATGTGTGTTAATTACCTTCTGCTTGCATGCTGATGTTTCATATGTGATGCCAGCTGACAAAAACAAAACATGCTGGGACTCTTTTCCCTTCCTGGCTCCTGGCTCTTTGTGGTCAGTTTTTTTTCACTCTCTCATATCCATTCCGGAGCCTGTCCTCAGAGTGAAAACGTAGGCATTGGTCATGTCTGCAAGCACAAATTATGACCAATATTTACGTTTTGGAAGGTAACATCTAGTGGTCATGGACGAAAGTGCGTTTTAAATAACGTGTTCGGTTTTGTCCGGCAGACCGCATAAAAAGACTTAAGTACAGATGTCATCATATTCCTGAAACATTTGTCATTCATGTATGGAAGTCATCATTTGAGAGGGACCTGCAGGCAAGAGGGCACCACAACACCACAGGAAGTTAGCCTTCATGAGTTCCTCAGCTAAATTCTACCCCTGCGAAAGGAAAAACGACCATAAAAGGAGGTCAAACGAGCTGAAAATGTAAATTAATGAACTGCAAATATAAGTGGTGCAGAAACAACGGATGCTTACGCTTTGATTGGACGACTTGTTGCCATTCCAACAGTTTTAGCAGCCTCCCTCCAGGGATTTGCTGACATTTGTGCATCCTTACATTAATGCTTTGATTATTATTCCTGATTGCTGCACTCGAAAAGTAGCTGGAAATGCACAAGAAGACTCGACTGGCCAATCACAAACGTTCCGGGCTGCGTGGACCTCACGTGGGCTTTGAGGTTGGTGGGGTTTTTCCCCTTGAGAAGTGTTTTGCCATCACACACAAGACACTTGCTTCTATATGTCTCACTATCATACTCAAAGGAACCTCATTTGGGGCTCTGCTGCTTTCTCCCGACCAAGCGCCTTGAGGCGACTGTTTAATGTGATTTGGTGCTATCTATATAAAATTTAATTGAATTGAATTTAGTGCTTCCATTATTGTACAGACTGGCACAGACACCACAGTATGGTGTTCTAAGGTGACAGCAGATAAATCTGCAAGAGCCAAAAACTTTTCATATCACATTGTAACACATTTTATCTATAATTTCTGTTCATTGTAGATAGTTTTGTAAACACACAATTCAGTTTCAGTTAATTATTGTGTTTTTCCTTTTAATTATCATTTTTATTTATTTCATTTAGTGAAGATGTTTTTTTTTCAGTTTGTTTTCATGGTGGGAAGGTGAAACATCTTCAAAAACTTAAAGTCTAGTTGCCTTTTTTCAAGGTGCAGAGGCAGGTTTAGTGCAGACGTTCACCTCATTTGAAGTAGTCAAGAGGAAATAAACAGAAATAAATATGGCATATAGTGGTTTGAGTGGTCAATGAGACTTAAATGGTACTAATATTAGTGTCAAGCCATTCTACTGTATATCTTAATTTTTATTTAAACTACAATCCTATAAATTTTGTGACTGTATTTTGCAGATTTGTAGGACTATCACATCGGACACTTGTCAAAGAAACACACACTGATGAACCCATTAATAACCCTAACACTGGACCAAAAACCCCAAACTTCTGTGTCCCAAGTTCCCCACAGAGATAACAGAGGAAGGACAAAGACAGTAACATCAGGCTGTTGTGTTCGATGGTAGTGTTGCTGTCAAAGCAACGTATATGCTGATTGTTTGTTGTGCAGGTGGAGGCGGGGCTCAATGCACATCATTGGGCAGCTAAGCGTAGCATGAAGAGGGTGGCAGAGAAAACAGACTATATATGACAGGTGAGGGCGAGTCTGCGTTACACTGCAGGGCACAGAGAGGACAAGAAGTTGTTATTTTGGCTTTTGCTGACTGTCCTCACATTTCTGTTAGGCCAACAGACAGGAAGGAAAGAGCTATGGTCCAACGTGTGTTTCCTAATTAATGGTAAATGGTTCTTGTATAGAGCTCTTAAACTCTGTGCAACATGCCTTACTGATGGGGACTGGTAACCTAGAGGATAAGAAGTGGGTTCATCACTGAAAGGACCCTGGTTTGAATCCTCTCCCCTCAGCTGCCCCCCACTCCACATTGCTGTGTGCACTACATACTCTATGATGTGTGTGATGGGTTAAATGCAGAGACAGAATTTCACTGCATGAATGGGACAAATAAAGCTCTTCTCATTCATACAAACACTTCTTCTATGCCTATAACACTGACACATATCAGAGTGCAACATGGGCTTCAGTACGGATACTCTGGGATACAGCCAGGAATTGAACTGCCAACCTTCCGATTAGTAGGTGACCTGTTCTTCCTTCTGAGCCTTCTTTTCTTTACAATTTAGTTTTTCTCCATGATTAAAAAATCTGTCATGGTCCTGGGTTAGCCTCCCAACATTTTTCACTTGTTTGTGCTTCGTTGCCACGAGCTTTAGAGTCTCGGTTCTCCCTCAGTGTTCCTCCCTCTTGTGCTTAGCTCCTTCATGTGTCTGCGTCTTGGCCGTCCAGTGATCACTCTCGCTTTTATTCTTTGAGAGTTTGTTTTCGTGTCTTTTGCTTTTACATTTTCTTCCTTTGTCTTGTCTCCTGTGATTTAGTTCAGCAGCCTCTGCATCTTTAGCAGCCCCGGTCGTTAGCGCGTGAGCCCCTCACAACCCCAGTCTTCATGCCTTGCCAAGCAAACCCGACATTTTAGCTCATTTGAACTTTGTCCATCTGACAAACATTGAATCACTGAATCACACAAAGCATAACACGTAGCACATTTTCCAAGGCTTAGAAAACGGAACTATAATAACTTTCCTTTTATAAATGTAAAATGAGTTTCCAATGTTAATTGAAGTAGCCTGCAGATTCAGAATCTGGATCATTTTTCACTTTTAAACCATATTTGAGCATGAAATCACGCTTTCAGTGACGGAACCAATCTGAGAGACCGTAATGGTCACCAACAAAAACACTAAATGCTACCATTCACAACACGGCCCATCACCTCCAGGCAGGAGAATCTTAAGATGGCACAAATTTCCTGGAAGTAAAAGTTCTGTAACACACAATTACCACATCTGAGTAGAACTTAATGGGCTGCGTCTGAGCCCTGGTGACTCGCAAGTGAAAACCAGGAACAGGAAATGCTAAAATCATAATAAACACAAACCACTGAGAATACTGTCACTTTCTGTGATGGGAATTATTATGGTAAGATGTCTGAGATGTTTAGTAGATGCATGTATGAATTTGAACGTGCAGGTCACATCGTTCTTGAGTTATCATGTTCGGAAGCTGTTCAGAGAATCGATGTGTTCTGCTGCTGACAGGAAGGCTCTGCAGAGGGCGGTCAAGTCTGCACAGAAGATCACTGGTAGCACCTTCACAACTGTGGAAGACATGTATGTGAGGAGCAGGGCCTCCAGCATAATCGGAGACCCCTCCCACTCTGCCCACGGACCGTTCTCCCCACTCCCCTCGAGTCGTCAATCACGCGGGATCAGAATGAGTTCATCCAGGCTGCGAAACGGCTTCTGTCCTGAAGCTGTCAGACTAACAAAGTCTGCACCTCACTGAAATTAGATTACTGACAATATTCTTGTGCAATAGAAACTCTGCTTCTTTAAGGCCTTTGATAATATTCATGTGCAATAAAACCACTGTCTGTGCAATACAGGTATTTAAATACCACATAACACCATGATGTGCAAACTGCTCAAGTACCAGACCACTTTTCTTTCTTTATAGTTAGTTATTCATTCGATTATATATATTTTTAATTATTCAGTTTATTTATAAATCCACACTTTTCATTGACAATAAAGCTTTTTGAATCCTTCGAATGATGTTTTATGTGAAATATGTGGTTAATGAATTGAAGATTTACATGCACTTGTTTGATTAGCCTTTTAATGACAACAGCTGCATAACACAACACAAGCCAGGCTCACTTGTTCTTATGGTAGACACAAGTGTTTTTGACAGTTCTGAATGTTTGTGTTGCTTTTCTCTTGTATTGTTTATCTTTTGTCATTCTGTCAAGTTCACGTATTTTAGCCCTGGTTTCTATGGTTGCTGCTTCCTGCCTTATTTTGGTAGCATCTTGTGCTTTGTGTTTTGCTTCTTGTGTTTCCTGCCCAGCTGTTTCCCATTGTCTCATGCCCTGGCATGTATATATTGTCTACATTGCCCCTTGTTCCTCTTTGCTTTACCCTGGCTTCCCGCCTGCTGTGTGCTGCTCGTCTGCCTCCCTCCTAGTTTGTGCTGCTGGCCTCATCCAGCTTGACTTGCTATAATTTGTCATTTTGACAAAGTTGTTCTCTGGGAAAAAAGTTTGGGAAACACTGCTGTAGCCCACTTGCTTCAGGTTTGATGCTCTTCTGCATACCTTGGCAGTAATGAATGGTTATAGGAGTTACTGCAGTCTAGCCATTTACCTCTGACCTCTGGCATTAACAAAGCATTTGCAGAGAAGTGCTGCACACTGGATATTTTCTCTTTTTCAGACCGTTCCCTGTAAACCCCAGAGACGGCTGTGTGGAAAATCCCACCAGATCAGCAGTTTCTGAAATACTCGGACCAGCCCGTCTGTCACCAGCCACCGTACCACATTCAAAGTCACTTACAGGAAATCGCTTTCCTTCTGGCTCGCTGACGTTGGTTGACTCGACCATGTCTACATGCCTAAATGCATCATGTTGCTGCAATATGACCGGTTGATTAGATAATTGTGTTAATTAGCAGTTAAACAGGTGTATCTAATGAAGTGACCTCTGAGTGTACAAGCTATTGCCATCATGTTTGAGTGAAGTGCATTTTTTTCCATTTACGTAAGTTTGTTTATTTCTGTTTGCAATTCTATTTGTACTAATTCTGTTTCAGTTCTGTCCCTGGCGAGTGCTGTTACTTTAGCTTCTGAACTGACCCAGTTTCCCTGCGTGGCTGAAAGAAGTTATCTTATCTGAGCACACATGTGTACTTAAGCAGTTTATAAGCATGTGCTCTTCTTTAAAAAACAGGCTGTTCTTCACATCGATAAGCTCATCCAAAAGATTGGAGGAAAAAAAGGAAGAAGGGAGAACAAGAGACAAGACAGAACGACTGAGAGATGGAAGGATGGAATTAAAGGGAGAGACAGGCAGAGAGAGGGAAGATGAAGGGAAAGTCAGAGCACTTCAAACAGCTCTCAGCTTGTTCCATGTGCAGTAATAATAAATGGGGCTTCATTATTTAGTTGTGTATGTCTGTAGTGCTGCTGCTGGCAGTTAGACTGCAAACCCCATGCCTACTTATCACTCTGTTATTCTCCTATTTACTAATCCAGGAGAGAGAAAACCTGTTTGAAGAGTGTGTGTTTGTGTGGGAGGCATACACAATCCTGCCTGCTGCGTGCGTGTGTGTTTGTCTATTTTGCCAAGGGAGATGATTATCTATTTACAGATGCCACCCACAAAATCCCATGACCCTTTACTGTGGGGGCTGGATGATAGGTAAAGAAACTGAGAAAAACAGAGTGAAAGAAAGTGAGAAACAGCAATGTTTGAATATTACCATTATACCTCATACTGGCCCTTGGTAACAGTGCCATCCTTCAGACCTGCCACATCACACTTCTATGTATTTCACTTTTCTTTGCAAATTTCTGCACATGTTATTGTTTCTGCTCAAAGACCAGTTCTGGCCTCATTAGAAGGTATCACATCTATACTGAGGAATTAACACTTGCTTCTAACTTCTAGGGAGGGGAAGGTGAAAGGTGAGATTGGTTGCCTGGAGGAGTACTCGAGTAGGATACAGATTGTTTCGCCTCAGTCTGAGTGGAGTTAAGGTACTAACGGCTGTGATCACCGGCAGGGATCTACTGAACCTCAGATACTAGGTTGAGCATGTGTGCACACATGTACAATCTATTCCCATTACCACAGGGTCAAATGCTGCTGCTCTGTCAAAGCACAGTGTGCCCTGTGGCACAATTGTACCAATTCACTCACCACAGCAACATTAGTTGGCAAGGGCAAACAGTCACGTTTTAAAAGAGCAATCACAAAGTCCAAACATGGAGGACGGATTGGAGGCACTGGTGAATATCACAACAATGTCACCTAGGAGACGGCAGGTCCAGGGAGCTTTGAAATTTCCACACACTTCACATATGACGCCCATCCTGCCACTCAGTGAGGTTAAGAAGCATGTGGTTGCATAAAGTATAGTAATATTATAAAAAGTGATTAGATCTGGAAAAAGGTTTGGGATACAATGGAAAGTTCCGGGTGCCTGCAATCAAATGTGACACCAACCAAATATCCATGAGGGGGGAGATCATTGTCACGATTGCCATTACCAGTGTGTCTCAGATCCAGAGCAAAGGCTCACCTTTGGTGACGTGTTCCATGTTAGCAGGACCACAACCACTTCAGGGCCATGTCCACTGCTCTTCTGTCAGTACGACTAACTAACAGCAGCATGTGGTGACTTTCACAGAGAGAAGAGCCGATGTCCGTACTTGTCCTCCTCCAAACTGGGGTCCTCTACCAGAGGCCGGGGACCTTGAGGGTCCTGCGCTGTTAGCTGTTCTTAGCTGTTGCTGCAGTAGGTCTGCACTGATGTCATTTGTGGAATCTGCTGGAGGAATTCTCCCTGTTTGGGGTTCTCTGCCCTGAGGGTTCTGATTAGCACAGGGACCACTGTTACCTTCACCTTCCACATCCTCTCTTACTCTTCTCTCAGCCCTCGGTAGTTCTCAAACCTCTCGTGCTCCTTCTTGACGTAAAAGTACTGTCACTTGGCATTGCTTTATCTATGATTCCTTCTTTGCTTGCCAACTGCAACTATGTCTGGTTGGTTAACCATCAACAGTTTGTCCATTGGTATTGATGGCCATCGAACAGATGTTCCTGTATACTGTGCTAGTCACTTGGCTATTTTACACCCTGCTGTTATGTGTGGATTGTCTCGGGGGCATCTCTGCACAGCCTGGACTTGATGGTGACTCGAGCAATTGGCTTGAAGTTGGCCTTTAGTGGAAGGAGTAAATGAGACATTGATTCACTGATCCACACCACTAGGATCCACTGCAATGACACTGGAATGTCATTAGGACTGGCGAAGTGTGGTCAGAACTGGGGGGATTGCTGTAGACAGCGAGGACAAGTACCTGGGAATACCACAAGAAAACGGAAACTATAAGGAGGTGTCCAGTGGTACCTATTGTGCCTGTCCTTCTGTGA
Source organism: Apistogramma diplotaenia (assembly GCA_015052665.1). Classification (NCBI taxonomy): domain Eukaryota; kingdom Metazoa; phylum Chordata; class Actinopteri; order Cichliformes; family Cichlidae; genus Apistogramma; species Apistogramma diplotaenia. Next base: position 5,328 of record VOQJ01046403.1, on the reverse strand, counting down.
TGGTTCCTGTTCTTCCTCCTCTTCTTTCTCAGGTTTCTGCTTCCTGAGGTACTCGCCAAGCACATGATCCTTTGTGGCCATCTTCCTCATGTATTCATGGGTCTTTGTTGTTTCATGTGGTCCTGACACTCACCAGTCCTTGGCCCCTTCTTTCTGCTTAGCGTACAGCCTCAGGGTGCTGGATTTGGGGTGAAGCCCTCCATGCATGGTAAGGACCTTTCTTATCTTGACATTAATGGCTTCTATTTCCTCTTTTGGCCAGCTTGTTATCCCAGCAGGGTATCTGACAACTGGCAGGGCGTAGGTGTTGATTGGTTCGTCTTTTCCTTCTGAATGGGATGCAGGTACTTGGAGGATGCAGCTTTCCTAGCGGCCTCTTCGTGGTTGCCAGAATTTTTGAGATAAAAGTAAGTTGGTAGATTGTCCTATAATTAGCTAAATTAACTAGGTTGAGTGATGGCTTTCTAAGTAATGGTTTGGTTACTGCCACTTTAAATGCCAGTGGCATGTAGCCAGCTAATAAAGATCGATTGATCATAGTTAAGATGAAAGCATAAATTAATGGTAGGACTTCTTTGAGCAGTTTTGCAGGAAAAGGGTCTAACAGACACGTTGATGGCTTGGAGGAAGTAACTGAGACTATTCACAAAGAGAATTTATATGAAAGTTGAAAAACAACAAAAGAAAAAAACTTGAAATTTCAGATCACGGTGAAATGATATTGGTAAAGACACGCACTTACCCTTTTCTGTCCAACTCACAGTGCAGCATTCACCTCATCACTGCCTCCTTTACCCCGCGGAGCAGTGCAGCCAGACATCTCTGCTTCGGACCAGTGTAGTTGCTAATGTCAGTGTAATAGCTAATTTCACCCTTAATTAAATGTTCTTGGGAGAAGTAGGGACAACTTCTTTGGTTTGGAGAAAACTCTGCACGGAGAGCACATTTTGGAAGATTAAATGTCCAGCAGACCCAAAAGAGGGGGGGGGGGATTTTTGACTCAAAGAGCTGCTTGGGTAGTTTTTGGTACTATAATATTACACTCATCAAAATATCATGACATTATAGTATAAATACTTGTGGCATAGTGCAACAAACACAACCTCTTCCTGAATGCTGACAGGATGAAGTTGACTGGTTTCAGAAGGGCCGGTGCAGAACACCACCATGCAGAGGGTGGAGAACACGATGCCACTGCTGCATCGTGCTCCTGGGCTGCCATGGCCACCATGACTAAGGGTCCACATTGGAAGTGCTCTCACCTACTGTTTCACGGTTTGGAATGTGGACAGTTTCTGATAGGAACCAACTGAGGACTCGGGAACGTCTGCTCTTCCTAGGAAAGACGGAGAAAAACGTGAGGCCAGTAGCCTTGTTTTCTCTGAGGTTCACCACCTGTTTTTCTGTGATTTGGGTCCCACGCAGACAAAACTCTCTCATGATTTGTTCCTCATCTATATAATATAATAAACACAGGTTATGTTTATGATGCATGTGAGTGTAGGTGTGTCTTTCTTCCTAATTACCTCATTTAGCAAATTCAGTGTGTTTTTGGATGCATTCGCGGAATACAGAACATATGTGTGTGTTTCAGCTTACTTGCTGACTTTTCCTGTGCGGTAGCTCTGAAGCTAACCCACACCACATCTATTCAAGCGCGCGCACACACACTTACACACACAGCTCGCCTTCCTTCTCCTCTCTGTAATGCCCCCTCCTCTCTCTCTCCCTCTCCATTGCAGTCTCTGACTCGGAGCAGTTATTTCATCAGAGCGATATAACAGAGTGGAGTGTGTGCTCGCCGTGGCGCGTCTGTCCGAGCAGCAGTTGCAGTGAAAGCAGTGAAAGAGAGACAGAAAAGCAGGTAGAAGAGGAGAGGGAGTGAGACATCCAGAGGCAGCACTGAGCAGACTGAGAGGAAGCACCACTCCTGACCACCGTGAGTACAGTGCTGTGCACACATGCTTCTCTCCATCCACTCAGTACTGAGGGAGCTGTTTCCTGGGTGATACAGATGTGAGGTGGACACCGTGCAGAGCAGACAGCCAGGACACAGCACAGGACGATGCACTTTCAGATTGTTTTCCCTGTGTTCCCGAGTGGAAAACCAAGTGTCCTGTGTGAACGAGTGCGTGCCTGTAATTTTGAGTTGGTCATAATTTTGTCACGAAAGAAAGTACATGTAAGTAAAATGGATATTAAACTGACTCGCGCAGAGATAAAGTAGAACACACACTGTTTTGTTAAGGATGGTTTCTGTATTCTGACACGACGCTCTGCTGTCTTCACTGGTGTTTCCCAGCACTGGTGTAGAAACATGTGTTCACCCTCCACACTCAATCAGCAAAAGGTGAAGGAAGGCTGCCTGCAATCAGCCACCGTAACTCGACAGAGAAGATTAGTTCGCTTTAATGTTTCCGCTTCTCATAGAAGGGAGAAGGGACATCTTTACCTGAAGCATATTGTAAAGTGCCGTGTTGATAGCAGAGAGTTTAAGAGAAGGATGAAAGAACTAAAATGACTGCTGTTGTCCCTTTATTGCCCCCCTCACTCACTGTAAAGCCCCCTCTCTGTGGCTGATCTGAGGCTTTTCCAGCCCATTTTCCTTCAGATGGCACAAAGTCAAAATCAAGTGCAGCTGGCAAAGCAAAACTGCAAAAGTAGTTATAAGTACACCTATTTAATTTTTCTGCTCTTCTTTGTGTGTTTTAAAGTTATCCTGTTGTGTTGCTGAACATTTTCACATGTGTTCGAAATCCGCTGACTTAGAGTCGAGGATTTTGTGGGGAAAAGTGCTGTGAAATCAAACCTCATCAAGGTACAGTTTGAGTGTATTAGATGCGTATGCAGTGTGAGGACGTTAGAGGAAAATTACTTTTATAAGTACTCGAACAGGCTCAAGTGTTTTGGTTTCAGATGTTTGTGCGTTGGAGCTCGTGTTCCCTGAAGGATCAAAGAACGCTCGGTGGGGGACACCAGCTTCCAGAGTGAAGTATCGAGGGTAGGATATCCGTGGCTTTTGTGAGGATTTACTCTCACAATAAGGATTTAGTGGATGACAGTCGAGCAGGGCATGCCTACATCAAAGAGGCTCAGAAGAGAGCAGCAGTGAGCGGGAAACATTGCTGCTGTTGTGGGGCGGGACGACGCCGGCCTTATATTTTTCTTCCCTTATTTTTGTTGTGTTCTGAAAGGAAAGACGGTCCTGACGGAGTGTGTGATGAGTGTGAGTATGTTGGAGCACTGCTGGCGAGTTTAGATGAAAACACCAGCTTTCAGGATGTGTGTGTGTGTGTGTGTGTGTGTGTGTGTGTGTGTGTGTGTGTGTGTGTGTGTGTGTGTTGGCTCATTTACAAACGACATTATCAAGAACGGAAGTAAAACAAAAACTTTAAAAGTCTAATTGCTGACTGTTTCATCATCTGTTTATTCATTTACTCTGAATAGTACACGACATTTGCATCTTTCTTTTTCTCACAAACACGAGTTTCCATAACAGAACATTACACAGCTTCTTCTGCCATTCATCACATGCACTTCCTTGACTCTTGCAGTCAGGTGTCATTACAGCAAACTAACAGCATTCGAAGCTTTCTTTAGAACAAGCCTCTGAATCTTACAGCATTTCATATACAGCTAATCCCTTTAAGCAGACTTGTTATTCTAGCCCCCCAAGAAGTGTATCAGTGCTGTAGATTATTGCACAAACAAGCTGTTTTTCCGTGGGCATTTTTATTGGGAGAAAAGTGAATATATTCCAGTGTGGCACTAAGTGTGTGTGTGTGTGTGTGTGTTAGTATTGTTGGAGGTGCTGTACTGACAGCACAGATAAGTCTTTTCTCCTGAGGCGTAATCCCTCCTGTACAACGAATAAGAGATGAGGATGGAGAAAAAGATGATGACGAGAGAGAGACAGCGATGTTCAACATGGTGATGAGTCCCCGAGAAAATGCGTGTGCATTGTTGTGCGTGCCGGTGGAGACGACGTAGTGATGGAGGCTTTCAGGAGGGAGGGAGAGTGGGATTTGCATGTGAAGAAGGGCTTTAACGGGAGCCCTGAACCGTTAATGCGCATTCGGAGAGGTTTTGTATTGGGCGGCTGGAGTCGCTCAGAAACAGGTGTTCTGCAGTAAATACGCTCTCTTCCAAAATGTTTTCCTCAGCAGCTTTAAGCTCTGCATTCTCTCGTGCCTTGTGCTTTGCCAGTGCTTCAATAGAACTTGGGCTCTTGTTCAGGAAACATCCAAACATCATTTGAAAGATGGCAAGCAAAAGAGTGCATTCGTGAAGTTTTTGTGCATTTCAACCCATTGATATAGTGAACTCTGGTGCATAGAATGAAGTTTTGAAAGATACAAGAAGCTAACATGGGGAATCTTAATCTGTTTTGTAGTTATAAACGGTAGCAGGCTTCAGCAGGTGGCAGGACGGTACGGTGCACACTTCAAATAATCTGTTGTGTGTTAAAGAAGAAATATTTACCGGCCTGAAATGTTTTTTTTCTGTTGGAAGCCGTCTTGAAGTCAGCAGCTGCCAGGGAAGAGTACAGACCACCGAGTGGTGGGTCGCACAAACTTTATAACTGTATAAATAAAATTGAATTGAATTGAATTGAATTAATTGCAATATACTGGACCACCCACTGTGTATCAGAGCTGTCCTCTATAGTAATGCAAACCAAAGCTGTGCAGGATTCCCAGAATCCACCTCGTTGGATCATGTGTAACATTTTATTCAGTCAGATTTTCACTGAAAGTAAGCTTACAGCATAGAAATGTGTCAAGGTTTAAAGCTCGACCTATTTTCATCATAGTCATATGATGTTTTTAACAAGTGGTTCTTAGAGAATATCACTGCATTGCCTGAAGTCATACAGTGTAGTAAAACATAAACAAAAGGACAGTTTTTTTTGATTAAGTCTGTTTACTTCACTTTGGCCATGTTAGTAACACTTCTGATATTCATGTACATTTGCTTTTGAACAGAATCCAAGCGTTGCAGATAGCTGTGATGCCGACACGTTAATGTTTACTTCACTGCACCACCCTGCTGGTCTGCGCACTTCTATTTTCTGAAATGTATTTTTTCAGGGATTCCAATTTGTGCTAATTGTGTAATTAGTGTGTTTTTGTACAAATTTTGTACTTAATATTGCTTGTAAAAAATGCTGCTAAACAATATTTAGTGCAGTGGCGCTTTAGAGTCACTGGGAGGTGTTATGCATGTCTGTAAAAACGCACACACACCTACTGTACACACACACATGTGTGTGTACCTACCATCCATCCATCCATCCATCCATCCATCCATCCATCCATCCATCCATCC